>JAECUM010014825.1:0-115235 GCA_016617855.1 Megalonaias nervosa | reverse complement strand
ATATGATCTAGTTCAATGGGTTTCTTTCAGGCAATGAATATGATCTAGTTCAATGGATTTCTTTCAGGCAATGAATATAATCTAGTTCAATGGGTTTTTTTTGGCAATGAATATAACCTAGTTCAATGGGTTTCTTTTAGGTGATGAATATGACCTAGTTCAATGGGTTTCTTTCAAGTGATGAGTGTGACCTAGTTCAATGGGTTTCTTTCAGGCAATGAATATGATCTAGTTCAATGGGTTTCTTTCAGGCAATGAATATGATCTAGTTCAATGGGTTTCTTTCAGGTGATGAGTGTGACCTAGTTCAATGGGTTTCTTTCAGGTCATGAGTGTGACCTAGTTCAATGTGTTTCTTTCAGGTCATGAGTGTGACCTAGTTCAAAGGGTTTCTTTGAGGCAATGAATATGATCTAGTTCAATGGGTTTCTTTCAGGCAATGAATATAATCTAGTTCAATGGGATTCTTTCAGGTGATGAGTGTGACCTAGTTAAATGGGTTTCTTTCAGGCAATGAATATGATCTAGTTCAATGGGTGTCTTTCAGGCAATGAATATAATCTAGTTCAATGGGTTTCTTTCAGGCAATGAATATGATCTAATTCAATGGGTTTCTTTCAGGCAATGAATATGATCTAGTTCAATGGGTTTCTTTCAGGCAATGAATATGATCTAGTTCAATAGGCTTCTTTCAGGTGATGAGTGTGACCTAGTTCAATGGGTTTCTTTCAGGCAATGAATATGATCTAATTCAATGGGTTTCTTTCAGGCAATGAATATGATCTAGTTCAATGGGCTTCTTTCAGGTGATGAGTGTGACCTAGTTCAATGGGTTTCTTTCAGGCAATGAATATGATCTAGTTCAATGGGTTTCTTTCAGGTAATGAATATAATCTAGTTCAATGGGCTTCTTTCAGGTGATGAGTGTGACCTAGTTCAATGGGTTTCTTTCAGGTGATGAATATCATCTAGTTCAATGGGTTTCTTTCAGGCGACGAATATAATCCAGTTCAATGGGCTTCTTTCAAGTAATGAATATGATCTAGTTCAATGGGTTTCTTTCAGGTGATGAGTGTGACCTAGTTCAGTGGGTTTCTTTCAAGTGATGAGTGTGACCTAGTTCAATGGGTTTCTTTCAGGTGATGAGTGTGACCTTGTTCAATGGATTTCTTTCAGGCAATGAATATAACCTAGTTCAATGGGTTTCTTTCAGGCAATGAATATGATCTAGTTCAATGGGTTTCTTTCAGGCAATAAATATGATCTAGTTCAATGGGTTTCTTTCAGGCAATGAATATAATCTAGTTCAATGGGTTTTGTTCAGGTGATGAGTGTGACCTAGTTCAATGGGTTTCTTTCAGGCAATGAATATAATCTAGTTCAATGGGTTTCTTTCAGGCAATGAATATGATCTAGTTCAATTGGTTTCTTTCAGGTGATGAATATAATCTAGTTCAATGGGTTTCTTTCAGGCAATGAATATATCCTAGTTCAATGAGTTTCTTTCAGGCAATGAATATAATCTAGTTCAATGGGTTTCTTTCAGGCAATGAATATGATCTAGTTCAATGGGTTTTCTTTCAGGCGATGAATATGATCTAGTTCAATGGGTTTCTTTCAGGCAATGAATATAATCTAGTTCAATGGGTTTCTTTCAGGTAATGAATATGATCTAGTTCAATGGGTTTCTTTCAGGTGATGAATATAATCTAGTTCAATGGGTTTCCTTCAGGCAATGAATATAACCTAGTTCAATGGGTTTCTTTCAGGCAATGAATATGATCTAGTTCAATGGGTTTCTTTCAGGTGATGAATATGATCTAGTTCAATGGGTTTCTTTGAGGCAATGAATATAATCTAGTTCAATGGGTTTCTTTCAGGCAATGAATATGATCTAGTTCAATGGGTTTCTTTCAGGCGATGAATATGATCTAGTTCAATGGGTTTCTTTCAGGCAATGAATATAATCTAGTTCAATGGGTTTCTTTCAGGTAATGAATATGATCTAGTTCAATGGGTTTCTTTCAGACGATGAATATGATCTAGTTCAATGGGTTTCTTTCAGGCGATGAATATGATCTAGTTCAATGGGTTTCTTTCAGGCAATGAATATGATCTAGTTCAATGGGTTTCTTTCAGGCAATGAATATGATCTAGTTCAATGGGTTTCTTTCAGGCAATGAATATGATCTAGTTCAATGGGTTTCTTTCAGGCAATGAATATGATCTAGTTCAATGAGTTTCTTTCAGGTGATGAGTGTGACCTAGTTCAATGGGTTTCTTTCAGGCAATGAATATAATCTAGTTCAATGGGTTTCTTTCAGGTAATGAATATGATCTAGTTCAATGGGTTTCTTTGAGGCAATGAATATAACCTAGTTCAATGAGTTTCTTTCAGGCAATGAATATAATCTAGTTCAATGGGTTTCTTTCAGGCAATGAATATGATCTAGTTCAATGGGTTTCTTTCAGGCGATGAATATGATCTAGTTCAATGGGTTTCTTTCAGGCAATGAATATAATCTAGTTCAATGGGTTTCTTTCAGGCAATGAATATGATCTAGTTCAGTGGGTTTCTTTCAGGCAATGAATATGATCTTGTTCAATGGGTTTCTTTCAGGCAATAAATATGATCTAATTCAATTGGTTTTCTTACAGGCAATAAGTATGACTTAGTTCAATGGCTTTTTTTCAGGTGACAAGTATGTTTTAGTTCAGTGCAATTTTTTTTAGATGATGAGTATAATTCAGTTCAATGGTTAAAGATGAGCTCAAGAAAACTATAAGCAACTATTTCAAAGCTGCATTTTCTATTACAAATTCTTATTCTTAAGAAACCTGTAAGTAAAACTTAAAATAAGACTTCAAGAAGATTTCTGATTGATTGTTAAGGGCTTTATTTGACAACACCAACAACAATGACACCAGCATAAAATCCTTATTTCCTGACAGAGCAAACTGGAAATGATATTATGTAATTATATTATCAGCAAATAAAACAATAAGTACATACCAACATCTCTGTCCACATATTCAAAGAAAGCTGGAACTATACACAAAAGCTGAACCAACTCTGATGCTAAAAGGCACTGGTAATCTCTATATCTGAAACAAAAATTAAACATGACATAGAAAAATATAATATTGGTGAAGGCCTCTATTTACATAAACTGTATAATTTTCTGAAGAAATTTTTGTCTCAATAGCATGAAAGAAGGAATAGCTTGTGTTATGAACACTTTTAACAGCAACTGATTTTTCCGTTTCCAAATCTACTTTTTCTTTCTATCTCATATAAAGACCTTGTACATTTATCAAAACATTTTTATTCCAATAACATTAAGTAGTCTAAAAGTAAGGATTTTAGATTTCCTTCACCAGTCTAGGTTAATGCCTTCTATAAACCAGAACATTTACCCTTTTGTATTCACAATTGTAGTGTGAGTGTATTCTAGATGACACTGTACAGGTCCACATTTGTATTCACAATTGTAGTGTGAGTGTATTCTAGATGACACTGTACAGATCCACATTTGTATTCACAATTGTAGTGTGAGTGTATTCTAGATGACACTGTACAGGTCCACATTTGTATTCACAATTGTAGTGTGAGTGTATTCTAGATGACACTGTACAGGTCCACATTTGTATTCACAATTGTAGTGTGAGTGTATTTTAGATGACACTGTACAGGTCCACATTTGCCCAAAGTGAACCTCATGCAAGAGAAACTCATGCAGGGCCTTCACTGGAAGCTGCACATATTTTAACTGTTTATTTGATTTTTACTACCTACAAATCACATGTTTTGGTTATGTCTCCACACTAACACTCCAGTGTGGAATTGTCTGAAGTTTTCCATTTCCATTAGAACGGTTCCAAACTCTGCCATGGTAATGGTTTTATCTTTGATGGCCACTTAGTATAGTTTACAAATTGTATTGAGACTGCTATGCATTGTGGTGAAATTTCGGAATAGACAGATACTCTTAGATAACTAAATTATTTTCCAAGCACTGCTTGCAACACTGGCTGCTATTGATAAAGCTTAAACAGCAACTCCAACTGGCATGCCTATGACAGTTGCTGTTGTTGTAGTTCAAGCAACACCAAGGCCATGGGTCATGGTGGTGACAATAACATCTACAACATTACACATGCACTGAGATTCTGCAAGCATGACACTTTTCTTGGTGATTTCATCTCACAGCTGTTGTTCCCACTTCAATTATTTTTTCTCAGTATCTTGAGGGATCATCACAGTTCCTCTATTAATAACATAACCATGAAGTACAATTGCATGACAAGCACACTTCCAACCAAGTATTTTTCTTTCCTGGTGCAACTGCCATGCAATTATAGAAAACATTTCCATGGGGAATATTTATGTTTCTGGTGATTGTTTGCGAGGAATTGCAATATAGATTTTTCCAAATTGAATCAATGTAGGACTGGGAATCTCACTTAGAAGAAGTTACATCAAACTCATGACCATATAAATGGGCTATGTCAGATTAATTATACACACAATATACTTACATTTCAGATAATTTGGTCTGTACAGCAGAATGTCTTCCAACAACTGAATTACTTAGTTTCATCAGCTCAGCAACAGTATAGAAAAGACACAAGTAGAGCTTGTCATACAGCCCACCATCCTGAATAAGATCAAAGCAAATAAAAAATAAAAATGATCCTCAAACAGATGCCTATTTCAGATAAATAGACCCAATGCAGAATCAAGAGGATACATAAAATGGGAAGTAGGCTGGGTAAATATAGATAAATTGTGTACATTTATCAAACAGTCTAGATCATGAATTATGATTACAGTTTCAACTATCATTCAGCTAACACTGTCAATTTTGCATAAATCCAATACATAATGACATAAATGTGTACTTGAAAAATCGTACATTACAATCCTGCCCTCTTTTCAATAATTCTGTCAGCAGGCACCAACATGGTGTGTCCAACTCAGCACAGAATGATGGGTCACAGTGACCCTGACCATGACTTTTTTGTGACTCAGTGACTCAGTGGTTAGTGTGCTGGACTCATGATCAAAAGGGTGTGGGTTTGAATCTTACCATAGGATCAGCTACCACCTTGGTGTCCTTGGGCAAGTCACTTTACTCCAATTGCCTCGGCACTAAGTAGCCTATTTGTGTTGCCATGCCATAAAACACCAAACTAAATACTATTGAAGGTTTCTTGTTTGCCTAAAAAACAAACTATTTATGAATTTTGTAGAGGTCTGTGTAGAACTCAATCTATACTAGAGAAACCAATTGTTGTTTTTTGTTTTTATGATCTAGAACAAAACTTGCCTGGAAAGTTCATTATAGTCTTTCAGTTTAAATACTACATGGCATTCTTTACTTCACACACACACACACACACCCCATCTCTTTACCATCACATTAAAGTCAAAGTCTTTGTATGTGTCTGCTAGGACTTTATGGTACCTCAGCACAATAGAGGCTATAACAAAAGATAAATGTTCAAAATGGGAAATTTCCAGGGATTTTTCTGGACCTGTTTTGGGGCTAAAATTTTTCCCCATTCCCATTCAGAACTTTTAAATGTTTCTTATTTTGCTTCACCACAGTTGTTGCAATACATAAAGATGGCAACCTGGAAACTAGATTTCAGCTGAATATTAATAACAGTTTCCAATGTAAAAGTCCTGTTTCATACATTTATAGACTGAAATATTAGATACAATGATTAATTTTCTTTGCAACAAATTTGGACAAGTTTTTGGTACTTGGAAATGTAATATTAGCCTTTTAAGTAACCCTGAATTTGTAGCTATCATTAAAAATGTTATATCTGTTACTATTGATCAATATAAAATGATGATGACGATAATGATAATGATAAAAATAATGATGGTAATGATAATAATGGTGATAATGATAATCATGAAGCAGTAAATTCCAATGTAAATGATCCATTGCTTTGGGAAACTTTGAAACTCATGACACATGGAAAAACTCTCTTACTCTTTTACGAAAAGACAAATCAAAAGAAAGACTGGGTCTAAATTAGAATGTTTATATGATATCAACTATCCTGAAAACAATGTAAATGAGACTGGTATATTGGAAGCAAGTTTGAAAATTCTCTGGAAAGAAAAATTTAAAGGCATGATCTTAAGAGTATAAGTATGAATGGAAAGTGGAGGGAGAGAGAAGCTTTAAATTACTTTTGTAACCTAGAGAGAATGCATTACACTGAAAACTGAAAGCTTATCCTTGATGATTGAAGTGAATTAGCAAATTTGAATGCCATTTTAATGCATTACACTGAAAACTGAAAGCTTATCCTTGATGATTGAAGTGAATTAGCAAATTTGAATACCATTTTAATGGAATAGAAAACCTTTAACAAAACCTTTATTCCACTAGAAATCCCTAAATTAATAACTCTCATTCGAATACATTTTTTTGACTCTACAAATCCCTTTATTCGCAAACTCTCTACAGATGAGAGAAAAACACTTGAAGTCTTTCTATCTATACACACTGAAAAACATGACAAGTGACCTGGCTTAGATGGCTTTACTGCTGAGTTCTATCATTTTTTTCTTGATTGACCTGGGCCCTTTTTTTGGTTAGTGCACTAAATTTGCATAAGAAAACAACAGTCTATCATTTACACAAAAGCAAGGAGTTATCACAGGTATTTTTAAAGTAGGAAAATCAAAATTTTATCTAAACAACTGGCAACCCATCCCTCTCTTGAACGTTGATCTAAAACTGCATCTTCGTTTATTGCTCACAAAATAAAGAAGGATTTACTATAAGTAATAGGTCAAAGACAATCAGGTTTTTTGAAGGGTTGATATATCCGTGACTGTACACACCTCATTTTTGATTTAATATTAAGAAAAACAGAGGAAGATAACATTCCAGCAATTTTAGTTCTTCTTGATTTTGAAAAAGCTTTTCATAAAGTCTTTAGAATTTGTCTGTTTTGGTCAATCTATCCTGAAATGGTTTCAAACCTTTACTCATTGTATATCTAGCTGTGTACTAAATAATGGACACTGCTCTCAGTTTTTCCTATACAACTTGAGGTCAGACAGGGTGATCCCCTTTCCACATATATATTCACAATAGCATGAGAGTTATTAAGCGCTGCTCTCAATCCAGATATAAATGTTATAAATATTAACAACTTGGAATATCTATTTAGTCAATATGCTAATGATTCAACATTCTTATTAGCTGATGACAACACTTCCCTCAACATTGCTGTAGATATTCTAGATAACTTCTCCTCCTGCTCTCAATTGGGGTTGAACTTTGTCAAAACCCAGGTCATATGGCTTGGTGCAAAATGGGGTTGTGATGAAGAATTAAGAACAGCACAACATATTACATGGAATCACTCTGGTTGTTTTATACTTCTTGGAATTAAATCTGATTTGATCAAAAGCAATACTGCTGTAGTAAATTATACAGAGAAAATTTAATCAATTAAAATGTAACTTGCTAATTGGTTGTTTAGAAATTTGTTCATGGTTGGAAAGATCACAGTAATCAAATCTTCAGCCTTGCCTATGCATATTCACTGTTTCATGGTACTTCCTACCCTCCAAAGGAAATCATGCAGCATATTCAAACAGTCTTTTATAACTTCCTTTGGAGTGGGAAATATGACAAAATCCAAAGGAAATCATGCAGCGTATTCAAACAGTCTTTTATAACTTCCTTTGGAGTGAGAAATGGAACATTCTAGTAAATGACTATCACAATGTTGGGCAAAAGATGCTACACGTTCAATCTTTCTGTCGTGGACTTAAGGTCACATGGATAAAAAAAATTAAGTGATCGACTCAATAATTCACCATGGAAACTTCTTATAGACTAGCTTGAGGAGGCTGGAGGCGACAACACTTTCTTTTTAAAGAAAGGACTCCACATAGTTTCACAGAAGTTCAACAGGTTCTAGAAAGATGTGTTTTTTGCATGGTCAGAACTGGATGACTTACCACAACCTCTGAACAGATTTTATCATTGCCCCATATCAAGATAAATGATAATACATTCTTTCTGAAGAAATGGTGTGAAAAGTCTGTATTCTTTATTAATGACATAATTAAGGAAGATGGCATCTTCCTTACATACAAATTCATACAAAAATTTAATATCAATATTACTTATGTAGAATTCAAAGGAGTTCTTGACGCAGAGAGAGAAACTTGGAAAAACATTATTAGAAATACTATAACCATTCCACCACAACTCTGACAAGTCTCCTCCTTTTTCCCATTCAAGCTATTCACAATCTTCATTCCAGATACGTGGTCTAGAACTAAATTTACTGTGTAGAAACCATTTTCCATCAAGGAATGAAAGTGATCTTGACCATTAATATTTGACCCCAAATCAAAAAGATTTTTTTCTGTGGATTACAACTAAAATCATTGTACAAAAAAATATTGTCTTTTTAAGTTGACATTTTGTCCTAAAATTAAGTTTTTCAAGGTATGCAATCTAGATAAAAAAATTATGGAACAGAAACAATTGACCTTCTTTGAGCCACATCAACACTGACCTTAAAAATTTTGCTTCAATAGCATTCTTTCTAATACAATCAATGCAAACAATTAACAAATTTTGTTGTGTAGAATTAAAATTATTTAAAAGAAATTAAAAACTAACAAAAGGCAGAACAGAATGATTGGCAGATGGATTGGTAGATGTCATAGCATAATACACTCAGACTTACAGTAAGTGTATAAAGACAAAGCATTATTATAATAAAAGATAGTCAATCCAATCCAAGACAAATAATGTGAACCATGCACACTGGCTGGAGAAAGAGAAATCACACCTAAATGTCAGAATTTTTAGACTGGAATAAGATTCTACATAATTCCTTCCCTGAAATTCTGATACTGAAGGAAGCATTTCCAAATCTCAAACCAATGTGTAGGATCCTTTTACTCTTACAACTGAATTTACAATAGAGTACATACAATGGTGAATAGAGTACATACAGTGATGAATAGAGTACATACAATGGTGAATAGAGTACATACAATGCAGTGATTATTAAAGTTCTGCAATAAAAAGACATTTTCATTGGTACAAAAATATGGATTGGGAAATGGTTTGTGGCAACTACAAAATTCATGGTCTGTGACAACTACAAAATCACAATAAATACTTTTACCCCATAAAAAATTGGGAATTCATTGTGCTTGGAATTCATTTATTTTCATGCATATCAATTTCTGTGGTTTGCAAAATGTAATATTTTTGCTGTTTATTAAATCTGTATAACGATGCCAAATAAGGGGCCTTGACTGTCTTTAAAAATTTGTTTCACTTCATTAGATTTTTAAATTTATGGTTTGTATCAACCACAAAATCCATGAAATTTGGTATCATACAATGCAATGCACACTATGCAAATAATCAGCAGCTCACCTCCTTATCATCTTTATCAATCTTAACAGCACTGAGAAGGATGGACACAATCCTACAGCGGACCTCCTTTGGCAAGAGAAACAGGTCCATAGTATACACTTTACTGAAACAGAAAAAAACAAATCAGGTCAATGTTGAAAGTACTGGCACATGCAAGTCTAGGTCAATTTTTTTATATCTGAAATAACAGAGTTATCTAATTCTGAATATCTTAGAGGAATCTGAAATCAACATCTCATGTTTTCAAAGTACATTAAATCATGGAAAATAAAAGTCCCTCAAAGGTTCTGACATTGTCTTGGCTGAAAAGAATTTCCAGGAATCTAACATAAGACAGTTAAAAACTGGTGACAAAACAATTCCTGATATTCTTGAGTGATAACAAAGTTTTCAGGATGGTCACGATCATGGCTATATTGGATGTAAGTGTCATACCATTTTCATTTAGGAGGAACAAGACATCTTAAGAATACTTTTGGCATAAACCGTATGTTGAAATGATTTTCCGTTCAAGAGCAGTAGCAACAACATGCAAAATGACTGCCATGGCAACCATATTGAAGGTCAGATTAGCATTTAGGCCCAACATTATAAGAAGTCTTCTGATGAGATCCCCATGTCAATAAACCTTTATGCTCAGGTGGAGCAGTGATAAGATTTTCCAGATGGCTACCTTGGTGCCATATTGGATGTCAAAATGACAACATTTTCATTTTAGAGTGAAAATCTTATGTTGATATGACCAACCATTCAGAAGAAGTAGCAAGAACAAGATTTTCATACTGGATGTCCAAGTGGCGCCATTTTCATTTGGGGCCAGCCAGTCCTTGAGATGAATGTAAATATAAAGTCTCAAAGTAGTTTAGGAGGAGCAGTAGTAACAGACTTGTAGTAATGGATGGACAGATGATGCAAGGACAATGGACAACCCACAAGCTCTTCTAATGTGTGACCAACTGAGATAAAAAGCACTGAGAAGCTGAATTGCCATAGATGTTGTTGTTCCTCTATTATCATCCAGTGGTTAAAACTGGTTACTTAGATCTTCAATACAGAGAAAAAGAGGCACCTCATAATAACAAAACCTCTGTAATCTGAAATTCTCGTGAAACAAAAACATTCTGGTCCTGATTTAGCCCTCTCTTTAAAAAATCAACTCAGTAAACTCAAACCCATCAAAGCCAAAATTTCATTTGATCTTGAAGACCTTTTCTTCATGAGATGTTTCAATGTGCATTAAATGGTTAACAAAATACTTCTGGACTTTACTTCCCAAACTCAGACTTTCCATGTTGCTGAGCAAGCTTTCTACCCAGGTGCCAAAGGAACCAGAACAGTATTACCAATTATGTATGCACTTTACACATCAACTGCTATGCAGCTGAAGTTATTCAATAATTTAACTGTCTTTCAACAAACAAATTGCATGAATTTAGTTGAAATCCAATAATAATTAAGAGAGTCAGTGTGCAAAAATTAATAGGGTTACTGTCCAATAATTTAAGAGTTAATGTGCAAACAAAAATGGATAGGTTTCATAATCTGGAACTATAACTCTATTACAACATTGAATCCAAACAAAGCCTCCAAGTTCTTCTCACCAATGTCTAGCTGCATACCAAATTTGATTAAGATCAAATAATACTCAAGAAACTTTGTACACCAAAAAAGTATTTTGGTGTGTCTGACAATCAAGAGCTATAATCATGGATATTAGTCTTCCTCACAAATTATCTTCATCATCTTCATGCTTCATCTCTCTGCTCAATTTCTACCTATTTACAGTCTCAATGACTGGTTGCTTGTTAAGTACATTCCATTTTTCACATTTACATTTTTTATTTAAAGTTTTAATTAAAAACAACATGTTCCTCAAAAGGATTTGAGAGTATAAAATCATAAACATTAACATACAACATGAAAAGTCAGACATGGTGAGCCAGAAAGTATGACAAAAATTAAGCACACACGATTTTGCCCACAATGACAGCAATTTTGACAAGTCTTTGCTGGTAGAAAACATCAGACTGATAACTGTATCAATAGTACAATAAATATATTTCCTATTCTTATATTAATACCAGATATATTTCATTGTGTGGTATCAAAAAACATGATATGTTAACAAGTGGCAAAGCCACAAGTTAAAATATATTGTTTTTGGTACAAGATGAAATATATCCGGTATCAATGCAGGAAAAGAAAATTTTCTTTTTATTATATACCAAACTTGCTCCAAAATCACAAAGTTTAGAAGATTATACTCATTCACACCTCCCCACCCCCTTTTCATAAATTCACCTCACTTTCATAGGATGATCATATAAATATACGTAACCTAAGACAGTGGTGGATTGGGTTGATTTAATCTGTCAAACTAAATTACATTTTTTTCATTGTAAACTATCTGACCCTATCTGAAAACAATGCAGTCTGATTCAACAATGCATTGCAGCATGTTTAATGTTGTCAATGTTTATTGTTGTTGTCATCAAGGAAATAAGGGGAGATAACTTCAGAGAGATGCAAACAGCATCTGGTCTATTTCTTATCAAAGATTAATTTATAATGTGAAAATATAGAAATGAAAAAAATTTGAAAATTATTTTGCCATTATGTCTCTATATTTCATTCTTAAGTATATAATGAAGTCTGTAAATTGCTGGAATGTACTTTACATTTTATCAATAGTAGAATAAGGTCTGTAATGTGCTGGAATGTACTTGTGTCAACAATAGGATAAAGTTTGTAATGTGCTGGAATGTACTTGTGTCAACAATAGGATAAAGTTTGTAATGTGCTGGAATGTACTTGTGTCAACAATAGGATAAAGTTTGTAATGTGCTGGAATGTAATTGTGTCAATATTGGAATAGTCTGTAATATACTGGAATGTAATTGTGTCAATATTGGAATAGTATGTAATATACTGGAATGTAATTGTGTCAATATTGGAATAGTCTGTAATATACTGGAATGTAATTTTGTATATAATACAATAAAGTCTGTAACATGTTGGAATGTAATTTTATTAGTAGTAGAATAAAGTCTGTAATATACTGGAATGTAATTGTGTCAATAAAAGAATAAGTCTGTAATATACTGGAATACAATTGTGTCAATAACAGAATAAGTCTGTAACATGCTGGAATGTAATTGTGTCAATAACAGAATAAGTCTGTAACATGCTGGAATGTAATTGTGTCAATAACAGAATAAGTCTGTAACATGCTGGAATGTAATTGTGTCAATAACAGAATAAGTCTGTAACATGCTGGAATGTAATTGTGTCAATAACAGAATAAGTCTGTAACATGCTGGAATGTAATTGTGTCAATAACAGAATAAGTCTGTAACATGCTGGAATGTAATTGTGTCAATAACAGAATAAGTCTGTAACATGCTGGAATGTAATTGTGTCAATAACAGAATAAGTCTGTAATATACTGGAATGTAATTGTGTCAATAACAGAATAAGTCTGTAATATACTGGAATGTAATTGTGTCAATAACAGAATAAGTCTGTAATATACTGGAATGTAATTGTGTCAATAACAGAATAAGTCTGTAACATACTGGAATGTAATTGTGTCAATAACAGAATAAGTCTGTAATATACTGGAATGTAATTGTGTCAATAACAGAATAAGTCTGTAATATACTGGAATGTAATTGTGTCCACATAAAATATTTCTGTTACAAATTCTATCAAACAAACTTATGATTCTTCAAAATTTCAGCAATATAAATTTAAAAATGAAAACTTTTAACTAAAAGTTTTAATAATTCCACAAAATCTGGAATGGTTGACATGTTTATAGCCATTGCATATGTGTAACTTTGTTCAAGCTGAGACAACGTGTGAGTTGAAATTCTGCCCATGTTTGACTGTTGATCACTTAAAGTTTGATTGTTCTTGCTAGCAATGGGCGTAGAATGAGTAACACATGAATCACAGCTACATTATACTCGCCCACATATTTTTTCTTTGTTTAAAATCAATATATTAACACTTACAAGGTAACTAAAAGTAGGTCAATATTTCTTGCCTTTGATGAGTGATTCATGAGAAAGTTAATACTAAAGCTCATTTGTCAAGTATTGTTAAACATACTTACCCAATTTTACTCAGTTTTGCAGTTTCTAATGTTTCCTTTACCAAATGAGTCGGTAGAATGAATTCAAGGGAAGACTAAAGAAAGAAAATATCAGTGAGACAAAAGTGAGCATAACAGTTTATATTAAGATTATTTAATGTCTTCAGTCTGTTTTTCTTAAATATTGTTTATGTAAATGATTTCAGCAGATGCCTTTGGTTTTGATTTTCAAATAAAATTTGAATAAAAGACATGGTAGGGCAAATATTGGCCACTAACCAGATCTGGATGAAAACCATATAGATAAATGAGATCCATCTTGCTTCCTTAAATATGTATTAAATTGTATCCAGGACTGCTTTAATAAAGTAAGCATTAAAATACCTATGGTTTTCTCCTCCATTGTGGCACCTATTTTCATGTACTTAGACATGGTGTCTAAGAATCCCCATAAAGCCGATTGCAAAAATGACACATTTTAAATTGTGCATTTGCACACAATATGCATAACAGTTAATGCTAATATCTGCAAAATTTTATTTTTGTTTTGAAACATTGTTTAACTGATGTGTATATTTCCATTAAGTATGACTGACTACCTCTGACACCAATTTTTGGTTCCATTTAAAACATTTTGCTCATGTTAGGCTTAATGTTGACTTGCTGTCCAAATCATGTAAAAATTAAAAAACTTTCAGAAGTGAAAAATTTTAAAAAATCTATGTGTATCAATATAGAGTTCAAATAAAAAAGAATACATACATACTGGCACATGCACAAACTGGTATACGTATATACGCATACACACCTAGACATGTACATCAGGACATTATTTGAAAAGAGCTGCTTAGAGAGCTGATGCTAGTAAACAATCTGTTCCTTCATAATATGATTTTTTTAAAAACAAGCAGCTATGGTAGACAATGTTGTCCAGATGTGATTAATGCTCAGTTTGTGTACACACAACACCCCACACAGGTAAATATGCAACACGCATGGACATATTAAGTTTTTAAAAAAAAGGCAAATGGCTTTCGAAATCCAGCAACTGAACACTGGCAATGAGCAAATGACTTTCGAAATCCAGCAACTGAACACTGGCATCTTGCTTAGTAAAAATTCTAAAAGAACTGCTGCTGCTAAATTTTCCTTGGTACAGCCCATAGCTTCTCTCTCTCCTCTCTCTCTCTCTCTCACACACACACACACACACACACACAGTTGAATACACAAAAAAACAAGTGGCCCACAAAGGGAATGATGTTCTATGGACTAAAAAGAATTTCCAGGAAATGATGCGAGACCTTTTTTCTTTTTAATGCTAAGTATTGAAAACATCTCTAATATTTGTCATTAATAACAAGATTTTCAAATTAACCATTGTGGCAGCCATACTGCATGTAAGATCAGTGCCATTTTCATTCTTGACCAACTACCCATCATTATAAGATTTTTCGTGAACACCCTATGTGATTATCACCATCAATTCTGAAGGAATAGATATAACAAGATTTTAAAGATGGCCACCACAGTGGCCATATTGGATATCAGATCATCAACATTTTGATTTTGGATTCAGTAGACAAAATAGGAAGATATCTTGTGAAAGCCCAAAGTCAGTAAGACTTTTCTTTCCATTTAGGACATGTAGTAATAACAAGATTTTCAAGATGGTTGTCATGGTGCCCATATTTGATGTCAGATGGGCACTAAATTCATTTAGGAGAAATGAGACAGGCCAATAACAAGATTTTTAAATTAGCTGTAATAGCAGCCATATTGGAGGTTAGATCAGCACCATTTTCATTTTGGGACCAAGTAGACATCATAAGAAGTATTCCAGCAAAAAAAACCATGTCAATATGACGTTCTGCTCAGGATAACTAGCAATAAAAAGATTTTCAAGATGGCTGCCAGATCAGTATCAATTTAACCAGGACCAAGCAGAAATCTTTTTGTGAAAACCTCATATTTATATAACTTTCCATTCAGGAGGAGGAGGAACAGAAACAAGATTTTCAAGCTACTATGGCAGTAATATTGGCTCTCCAAGTGACACAATTTTTATTTAAGACCAAATAGATACCCTAAAAAGGTTTGTGGTGAAAATCCAATGTCAGTATGACTGATCTTACATGAGGAATAGCAATAACAAGATTTTCAAGATGGCCATTGTAACAGCCAACCAACCAGACATAAGAATTCCTCAGAAAACCCCATGACTTTTTGTTCAGAAAGAGTAGCAATAACACAATTTTCAAGATGGCTGCTGTGGTGGCCATATTGGACTTCAGATCAGCAACATTTTAAGTTAGAATCAACTAGATATCATAAGACGTCTTGCAGTGAAAGCCCCATGTTTATATGATCATCAGTTCAGGAGGAGTAGTAATAACAACAATTTCCAGATGGACATTGTGGTGTCTATACTGGATGCATAAGCAGTACCATTATTATTTTAACACCAGGCTAGATCATGGGATGAATGTGTCTAACATTTCATAACAATACTTCTCAGTAGCAAGAGCTAAAATATGTGCTAATAAACTTTAGGGATGCAAATTTTTACTAAGCTTTGTTTCTCCAATAACACTTACTTGATCACATTTACAGTTGTAGAACTTTCTCTGCAACTTCCAAATCCAGCCCTCCCAGCAAGATGAAAAACATCTTTTTGTCTATATATTATACTATACAGACAAAGGGAAGCAACACTTAAGGTTAACTCCCCTTTCTACCTTCTCAGTGGTTACCATTATACCCAGTTAGTGAGTGGACACTGTGCAGATACAACTAACCCAATAAGATTCAGTTCTCTCCTTATGGAGGCCATGCAAATGGACGCTATAGAAGACAGACTGGGTGTGTCAGTCAACTGACTTCATTGTCCTGAATTGAGACATTCAAGGCCATGCAAATGGACACTATAGAAGACAGACTGGGTGTGTCAGTCAACTGACTTCACTATGTCCTGAATTGAGACATTCAAGGCCATGCAAATGGACACTATAGAAGACAGACTGGGTGTGTTAGTCAACTGACTTCACTATGTCCTGAATTGAGACATTCAAGGCCATGCAAATGGACGCTATAGAAGACAGACTGGGTGTGTCAGTCAACTGACTTCACTATGTCCTGAATTGAGACATTCAAGGCCATGCAAATGGACGCTATAGAAGACAGACTGGGTGTGTCAGTCAACTGACTTCACTATGTCCTGAATTGAGACATTCAAGGCCATGCAAATGGACACTATAGAAGACAGACTGGATGTGTCAGTCAACTGACTTCACTATGTCCTGAATTGAGACATTCAAGGCCAGGCTCATGGAAAAGTCGGTCATATTTTGTAAGATGACATCTTCATTAGTCAACCTGATCCTGTGAGAGTTCAGAGTGGACTGATTTAAGAACTCCCTTATGCCAAGCAGCCATCATTTGGGGTGGGGGTTTATGTCTTGCATTCCTGCCTTCAGTGGTAGTAATCGTCTTTTACAGTTGATGGATTTTGTACATGTACCTCAGGTAACATCTGAGGATCCTGCATCTTTGCTTTTCTCATCAAGGAAAGGGAGTACACAGTTATCAACAGACTGATCAAGGAAAGGGAGTACACAGTTATTGCTAGTTAACTAGTGACAGCAAACTGTTCTTAGGAAGGAAATCAGGTTGTGTCATTAGAAGGACTGAACCATCGGAATGGAACTGCATGTACTTCAAATCTATTGATATCAAACATAGTTCACTCACTCTGCATGTTGAACTTAGCATCTATCAAGCAAGTCATGCATGATAGCTGCTTCAGTGAGGGGGGAAGACTGGCTCAAAATTAGATGAGTTTGGCGATCTCAAAAACCAGAAGAGATTCAATTTGGTAATAATATGAGTGTGATCTTAATGTGTCAAAACTGGAACACATGTCAGAGATTATATTGTTGTGGCCAGTATCTTCTCCTACATAAAATTTGAATGTGTCTGAGATCAAACAGTATCCCTTCACTGTGATAGGGGCTAATTCCTTGACTTCAAAAAAAAGACAAAGAAGTTTATCATTGGGGAATGGGTGCTGAGTGGTAGGACATCACTGATGTGACACAGTTCATTGACAACACACAATTTCCCCTGTATGCACTCAAAGTGAAGAATCTTCAGCTGTTGTGATCCTCTCCGCTACTGAAGCTCCATACTCCATTTTGATCAAAATATCCCTCAAAGTAGCGAGGAGTGAAGGTGTTTCTCTTGGCATGGATGAAATTGTGGTAATCTTGGAGGTCGTTATAACTTGTCTGGGTACATCTTTTGCTAAATCAAGAAGATTGTTGATCCAGGATGTTTCATCTTAGTCAAACAATCAGAGCTTATGCAGTCCCTTATTTCTTAATTATCTTCATAACCAAAACTGAAGGAAGGTGTATGCCCACATCACCTCCCAAGAACCATGCTTGCTGAATGTTTTGTAGTATGTAGTCCAGGAACATTGCCATCTACACTGAGGACATCATGAACACTTTGTCTAACATCTTACTGACAGTCCAACTTCAACATCTTGGTTATACATTTTCTGATGCATGAACAGTTCTTCTGATGCATCTGGAAGGAAAATGCAAAGCTGATATGTGTTAAGGGTTCCAGACCTAGATGGAGAAATGTTGACAGTAATGTTCAACTTCTCTACACTGATTATCCACACAATGTAAGGTGTCCAAGTCATGAACCAAAACAAAATGTACTGAATGTTTCTCTTGTGTTTTGTTCAGGAATGTTGCTGTCGTTGTGGCTGATATCCTGAACTCGTATTAAAGGCCTAGACTGTGGCCATATTTATGCATCAGGCATGTCAGGAATGACTGCGTACTTGTCATGTCTTTATTGCTAGTCTCAATGAGGGATCGTAGCCAGTTATCTTTCCCACAGGTGGAGTCACAGAAAAACCCAGTCCTGATATTTGGTTATACTCGGATTTTATCTTTTGCCAGAACAATCTATTGTTGATCAATCGAGTGGTGAAGAATTTTCAAAACTACAATAATACATAGATCAGTGAAAATTAATATTATCTTATTTCTTTTTTCGGTATATCAAAAATATACTATATTAGCACTACAAAACACTAAAATTGCCATTTGTCTTCTTTTTCAGTTTAATTAAAACAGTGTATCACTATATTTGGACTCCATGTGTTCAATCCTTTAGTGCCAACCTATTATATATAAAATCTTAATGCCATTAACTTCATTTTCTTATCCTCTGACTAGTGTGACTTTAATAAACTGCCTGATTAGTGACTTAGTAAAAATCTCTTAAACAATAGTTACAAATGGCATGCTGCAATTAGCAGTTAAGTACATGGAAAAAAGTAAATACGAAAGTACAACTTAGTGTTTTATTATTTGTATTCACTCATTATAAGACAATTAATTTATGCAAAACAACTGTGGGAACAGTTTCATATTTAAACTTTAAACAAAAAGAAAATAATTGCCTTTATTTCAGTCAACACAAGAGAAATATATGGTCACATAGAGGTAGATAGACTTGTTATGAATTTTATAATAATTACCTCTATCAAGAGGGTCAGGACTTCTAAAAATAAATGATTAAAAATGAACCAAGGGGTGTGTGTGTGTGTGTGTGTGTGTGTGTGTGTGTGTGTGTGGTAATCAGAAACAATTCCCTTTTAAAATACTACACTATTGTGACAAAATCCAATGTAATGTTCTAATTCTTTTTGCAAACTGTCATTGCAAAACTGAATGTAACACACCAAGAACAATACAACTTATTTAGACCATGATACTATCTCTCCTTTTGTCCCTTCCAGTAATATTTTATGTATAGGTTGTCTGAATAAAATAAAAATACATCGTTTCTCTTCTAGCAGATCTGACATATATCACTGCTCACACACACACACATGAAAAACACACATCCGTACATCTCTCTGTCTCTCTCTCTCTCTTTCTCTCACGAATCTATGAGCTTAATATCAAATTTTTTAAAAAAATACTTGTCTAGGATGACATCTTTGAAAAAAAATTGTCTAGTTCTCAACCCTGAGAATAAAAAGAACATTTATAGTTGCATATAATGCAGATATGATATTACCATAATAATATATCAAATATATGTTTAACATAAAAGATATTCAAAGAGAATCTTGTATATTTCCAAACTAAACAGCTAAAATCTTTTCTGAAGAAGATGAGAATTTTTACTAAATTACCCCACCAAGAATTATTCAGAATAAATTGCTGAATTATTCATGAATTGTGATTTTAGGGATAATATGAATCATGAGTTAACTGTGTGAAAATGAGTATTTTATTTTTAGGCATATAAGAGAAAATTTTCCTTTTGCAACTACAATATCACTGATTATACTTAATATTTACTTGCCTATCAACTAACTACTTTTTTCATCCAGATAACTTAGCTCCTTCAATTTTTTTAATCATCTTTCACCGATGATAATGCCCATAATCTATACAATTGAGATATTCTGCAAAGTAAGATGAAGATGCTGTCTTTTTATTGCTTGTTTGTAAAGCAGTATGTATACTGGAAATAATCTTGGACTGCTTTTTTCCATGCTGCCACCTATTGGTTTAAAGAGAAGATAACAGGCTACGATCCCTCATTGCCATTGGACTTCACAGCCAGAAATGCTCTGGATTAGAAGCCATGTACGTGTGGTTTGGGTACTATCTACACCTCCCTTTACAAGCAGAAACCTAGAGTTTCTTTTGTGAAAATATCCCCATCAAGGGCTCACTTGGGTGTTCCATAATGAAGGTAAGACAACAAAAAGTGGAAGGGTTCAGATATCAAAATCTGTCGACCCTCTGACACTGTTTGGATCATCCATCGCTCTTTTGAGAATGGTATATCCAAATCTGATGAAAAAGGGAGTAATCTGGTTCCTCAGGTGGACTACAAGAGTGCATGAGTGATGGGTAATTACTGACAACTGATGGAAGGCCTGGGGAAGGAGAAACTGTGTTCCTCTCTCTCCTTCCTGTCTGCTTGTGAAAATAGGGGCAAATGACCACCTACAATATGCTTGTATAGGAGGAAAAAAGAAGAAAAACATGCTGTGGTTCAGAACTGACAAATCATCCATTCTGTTTATGTTCGCTAGCAGGGTCATGCGGAGATAGAAAATTGTGCTGAATGTTAAACAACAAATCTTGTGCCTTCTTGCTTTCTAACCTCTTAATTTGACACCCTAATAAAAGTGGTGACTGAATGGGAAAGATCACACAGAAAAACAGCAATAATTTTTACCAGTCATTTTTGGCTAGATGAAAAAAATTGTCAAAATATCTCTGTACATGACCTTTTTACCAGTAGGGTGACAAAGTTGCAGGCCCCTGATGCAACACAAAGAAGTTATTGGATTACTGAGATCACAAAAGCTCTAAGAAATGCTCCGACATTTTTGCAATCTTTAACAATTGTGGCAAGATTCTGAATGACAAACTGTCATCATCATCATCATCATCATCTACATCCATCAAGGCATCAACCTTGTTGGTAGAATGACTGAAAGTGGAAGAGGGCATTCTGACTGAGACAAAATCCTACACATTCCTCTATTGCTGCCATGAACTAAATTCCATCTGTTTCATTGTCAGATCAGCATGTTCCAGCATTTCTATTCATCACCTTCTTCAACAGGAAATGATAATGAAGTACCGCTTTACCCATTGGATTTGCCATCAATAGTAATTGCATTATAGAATGCTTGCCTAGCATGGTTGGTTTGACTCAGACTGACAGCTACATAAGTAATGTCAGTTCTGACAGGTTGATTGGACTCAGTCTGGCAGCTCCATAAGTAATGTCAGTTCTGACAGGTTGATTGGACTTGGAATGACAGCTCCATAAGTAATGTCAGTTCTGGACAGGTTGATTGGCAGTTGAAATGGCATATCATATGGCTGAACTGGTTGATTGACAGTCAGGAAAAATTTGCCATCTGGCTGGTTGATTGACAATCAGGACAGATTTGCTATCTGGCTGGCTGGTGTGGTATGGTCAGTAAGGCCAGCCAACTCACCAGTCAGAGATAATGGACTCCTGACCACTCTAATCATACATAGCTTGTTCATACATCTGGACCAGATGATCGGCAGTCAGAACTGCACACCAAAGAATATAGGTCATGTCTGGCCAGCTGGAGTGGTATGGTTGATATGGACCATCTGTTCATACCATACTGTTCAAATCCTCAATTCTGACCTTTTTAGTAATATTTTCAAGGATGGGTAAATGATACTTGTACATACAAATGCCTCTTGGGTGGGGAACAATTTTAAAATATAAACCATCATGCCTCATAGCCCTTAACCTCATACAGTCTGTGACTCTGTAGGCAGGTGATATACATGCACCAAAGTTACACAGCGCAGTGAGCTATAAATAAAGCACCTGTTACCTATTCCACTTGATAGCATAGGCCTGCCTGTTAAATTTATAGCAGTGTAGTAAATGTTATGTAAAATACTACTGGGGTAGAGGCATCCAAGCATGCTTTCATGCAAATCAGGTAGAGGCATCCACTAGTTCTTCTATGAGAGGCATCCAAAGAGGTTTACATGAGGTAAAGGGATAGACTGGATGATACTGATTGCAACTCCTCACATCTCATAGGCATCGTCCTATTTTTTGTGAGCGCTCATGCCTCACTGGTGGGGTCCCCAGCAGGATTGTAACATATAAATGTCATTTCTTCTCATAGATGCAAAGAGGCATATTGATCATATCTGATTCCAATGATTTCTAGTGTATTCCCAGATACAGAAATCGGGTGCTGTTTCTGCATCTGTATGAGGAGGTGGCGAGGGCATCTTGACATTTTCCAGGAGACTAATCAATGATTCGACATGTTAAAAGTCTTTCTACAATGTACTGGAATGTGCTCGTTTTTGTGGCCTTTAAGCTGTTTTTACAATATGTTGGACAAGTATATCCAACCAAAATACACAAACAATTGTATGCATTCACATGTCTCATATTCATCCCCAATGACCTTAAATTGCTTACACTGCTTGCACTTGCCTGTCATCTCTGCAATGAAGAAGAGGAACAAACCAGTTCTTACAACAAATATAAATAAAATAATTTAAACACATTATCATTATGACTTTGAAGTGTAATAACATATAAGTATACTGCCTGAAAATTTTTTCCACTGAAACTGAATGTTACAGATCAAAATCACATGTGACAATAATAAATGGTACAATAATTTCAAAAATAATAATAAATCCAGTGGAATTCAAAATATTTTGCATGCACCATATATAACAGCATTTTGGCTTACTATACCACTGATAATAAAAGATGGATGATAAAATTTAAGTATAAGATTAAATGGATTCAGTGGAGGGCATCTTTACAGCATGACAGGAAAAGTAGAAACTGATATGTCAGAGTATAATGGTAACAACCTAGTGGGTAGAAGGGGAGTTAACCTGTAAGAGTAGCTTCCATTTGTCTAAAAATAATATATAGACAGAAAGAGGTTTTCCATCTTTCCAGGAGGGACTGGATTCGGAGGTAGCACAGAAAGTTATCTTAATGTCATGTGATCAGGTAATGTATTTAAAGGAGAAACAGTGAAATAATAAATAAGAAATGATAATGACAAAAAGGCAGTACTAATCATGTAAGCAACAAGTCGCAATCACAGTACTGCATTTTGTGCTTTCAAGGTCATTTCTAAGCTTCTAATTCAAACCTCTGGATAGATAACCATTTCAGCCATTTACTAAAAATAATACAACATGAGAAAGAAAATGGAATAACAAGAATAAGACAAAATCACTAAAGGGAACAATAAAAGTTATTTATGAAATATATTTATATGGTTTTTAAACATATTTTATTGCATATATTATTTAAATATATGCATTTAAAAAAGGAAAGCTCCAAGTAAGCCTCAAAGAACTATTCTAATATTTAACTGTGATGAATGCACAACCTTTACACCACTGCAACTGCATTACTAAGAAGTAGGCAAATTATAATACATAAACAGCATGCATGTCTGTGCATGTCCTTCGGGTAACAGTCAATAAATCCCAAAAAGGTGAGTTTCCTTTTCTTTCAAAAGGATTTTATACATGTTTTTATTAACAGTATGCTAAAATTCATAAATGATCATTATAATCTCTTTCTTCAGTAAAAATTTCTTCAATAACTGTTGCATTAAAATTTCATTTGTCCGTGTTTTAGTCTGGATGTCAAACAGATTTCTCTATTGCTGATGATACTTGGATTGTGTGTATTTAAATAATTCATCAAATGAAAAGAAAATGACTAATAATGCTAACAAATACTGACTGTTGATTTTAATAATGCACAGTAGATATGGGTCTATGCAATTTGTTAGGACTAATCAGTGGAATAAGTAACATAGACCCTGATCTGATGACAAATTATTAAATGGCAGACCTGAGTCTGTGTTCTTTGCATTTGGATCCAACTTATAAGTTAGTATACCTACTAGACACTAGAGATCTTAAGACAAATATGGATACAAATTTAAATAGTCAATAAATAAAACTTACCACTAGCAAGACAAATATGGATACAAATTTAAATAGTCAATAAATAAAACTTACCACTAGCAAGACAAATATGGATACAAATTTAAATAGTCAATAAATAAAACTTACCACTAGCAAGATCAGTAACATATTACATTTTTCTCTGTCATTTGGTCGTATTTCAAGTAAGTCTTCTAAAAATGTCTTCCTGTATTTCAACACCTGAAAATCCCTAAAAGAAAAAAAACAAGCAAAATGTGATTTTTGTAGCTGATTTATACAAATATCACTATCAAAGCATACAAATATAAATACAGTGGTTCTCCTATTACAAGGCCAACCCTTCTGCAATGAAATGGTATCCTTATTAAAACAATGGATTCTCTCAAAAGGAGAACAAAGTTATTAAAATATACTGTACTGGTGTTGCACAAGGACCTCATAAAAAGTGCTGCCTGTTTTTTCTAAGGGGCCTTTCAAAAAGGGAGACCACTGATCAGACTGAGTACCATACATTTTATGAAAGAGAACTAGATTACATTCCCATGGCTCAATAATGCAAATTCACATTATTTTCTTTCTTTTCATATTTTGGTTTTTTAAATGAAATTTCTGCTACATAATACATTTCACCCACCTCCAAAAGTTCATGTCTGCATGAACTCTATGTTGTATGTTTTAAAACTCCATATCTAAATGAAGATTGTAGACATCAACACATCAGGAGTTGGTAGAACAACACAGTAAATAAGATAACTTAAATATCTGAACAGAAATGTGTTACATAAATAAATTAACATATGAAATAGTAGTCTTCAAGGAACTGATATCACAGTTATGCATTACACAGATCAACAAGCATGGTACTATGTTACTATATTATTTATAAATATAACTATTGAATAACCATCAGTACTGTTCTAATCTTCTCCCACCATCTTATTTTTTCTGCAGAGAAAATAATTCTAGTTCATAAAACTATTTATTCTATGAAAGCCACAAAATTGGGAATGAAATTTTTAATCCTACAAGTATATATATAGTCAAACCTGTCCTAATGTCACCTTAACTCAGTGTTCACCTAACCACAACAGCCCTTCTAACTTCCCCCCAATATAATTTCCTATAAAAATGTCCCATATGTAATGCTCACCTGCCTTCTGCAAGTGACTATGTGTTTCCAAACCACACAGTGCTTTCTCCCTGCCTTATGTAATCACTAGAGTGTATCTGCATTGATTATTCATTCTATGCAAACTGAATTTTTGCTTCATAAGGAAGGCATTGTTTAGATAAAGGAATGTCATGTGAATCAATCTGCAAGCATTTGTTATCTCCCTTGTACTAGTACTCCAGTCACGATGACAGTGTAACTCAAAGGTGCCAATATGTCAAATTCAAAAGCAGGCAGTTATTATCATTAGCGTAGATGGTTGAAGAAATTCATTTGCTTGATGGTGGGCAAAGTAGTTGTGTTATCGGAGAAGAAATGGAAGTCATCTTATGAGCTAGTGTGACAGGTATAGTTAGATATCTTCATCTATTTGCCCATGAATTAAAGCTATCTCTGAAGAAAAAAGTTCATCTTTGAGAAGAGATAACAAATCATTCAGGGTCAGGAGTCATTCAATATTCAAAAGGCATCTGTAAAAGAAGGTTCAATTTTAGTTCATGGGTCAAAATGAATAGCCATCTACGGCTTCTTTTGATTTTTTTGTTCATCACAGGCTTCTAACAAAAGTTGACTGTCTTTTGATCTTAGCAACTAACTAATCCAAATATTGTTTATATAGCACGAACAAATTAAGATCAGTCTCATGATGATTTCATTTATATGAGGATAAAAATGAGCAGGATACTGGAACATAAATTTGGGAAAGAACATATACCCATAATTATGATTTTGTTCTACAGTACACATAAAATAATCTTGATAATGTAATAATAATAATAATAATAATAATAATAATAGCAACAACAGCAACAATATCTGGTGCATTTTATTTCTTCAAAAACCAGTTTCAAAAGTTGAATGTGTGTAAAGCAGCCACCTGTGTACAACAGTGAGTTTTGCCATTTCCCACGAGTGGCACTTCTAGGAGTTCACCTTCCTCACATGACGAAAATGAGCAAAACAAATTTGCCATAAATTTGCTAGAATCTTCACTAGATTCAGCCATTATCACATTGCAAGTTAAACTTGGGGGACTTCCTGACAGTAAGTTACATTCAGGAAATCATATTATCACCAGAAGTATAAAAATATTTCCAGAGAGCATTTTCCATAAAACATCAATAAATGCACAAATTATCTTCATTTTTTTCTGTGTGAGTTAAAATATGCATTTTTAATTCACATTTCTGAGTTATTTAGCAAAAAATGAACATTCTGATATATATAGTAATGTATTGTACTACAGTAGACCTTTAATGACCTATTACACTTGTTTGTAAGAACTGCCATAAAATTTATTAATACTCTTTTCACAGAATGGCATCCAAAAATTAAATGTAGCAGTGTCCCTTCAGCTTCACGATAAAAACTACATAATGATGTTCTCAGAGATTTGCAATTTAAATGCATTACTATTAGTACAAAGATTTGCAATTTAAATTCACTACTTTTAGTACAGAGATTTGCAATTTAAATGCACTACTTTTAGTACAGAGATTTGCAATTTAATACACTACTATTAGTACAGAGATTTGCAATTTAAATGCATTACTTTTAGTGCAGAGATTTGCAATTTAATACACTACTATTAGTACAGAGATTTGCAATTTAATACACTACTTTTAGTACAGAGATTTGCAATTTAATACACTACTTTTAGTACAGAGATTTGCAATTTAATACACTACTATTAGTACAGAGATTTGCAATTTAAATGCATTACTATTAGTACTGAGATTTGCAATTTAATACACTACTATTAGTACTGAGATTTGCAATTTAAATGCATTACTATTAGTACTGAGATTTGCAATTTAATACACTACTATTAGTATTGAGATTTGCAATTTAAATGCATTACTATTAGTACTGAGATTTGCAATTTAATACACTACTATTAGTACTGAGATTTGCAATTTAAATGCATTACTATTAGTACAGAGATTTGCAATTTAAATGCACTACTTTTAGTACAGAGATTTGCAATTTAAATGCATTACTATTAGTACTGAGATTTGCAATTTAATACACTACTATTAGTACTGAGATTTGCAATTTAAATGCATTACTATTAGTACTGAGATTTGCAATTTAAATGCATTACTATTAGTACTGAGATTTGCAATTTAATACACTACTTTTAGTAGAGATTTGCAATTTAAATGCATTACTATTAGTACTGAGATTTGCAATTTAAATGCATTACTATTAGTACTGAGATTTGCAATTTAATACACTACTATTAGTAGAGATTTGCAATTTAATACACTACTTTTAGTACAGAGATTTGCAATTTAATACACTACTATTAGTACAGAGATTTGCAACTTAACATACTACTATTAGTACAGAGAATTCTTCATAGTACTTTGTACTGAAAACTCAGTAATACAGAAGGAAAAAAACAATACTGATCTCTATCTTCATGTGAATAATTCTGATTTAAAACCAAGTTCCATTATTTTTCATCTAACCTGGATGTCTTTCTTCCCTCCAATATATCTCATAAAATGATTTCTAATTTTGCCCTACTTCCTGAGAAGATTTATATTTCAACCTTGTGGATATTCTAATTTCTTAATATTTCCAATCGCATCTTTTCAAGTTCTAGATACTGCTTCCAGAACTCCATAGAATTATACAACATTAATATTCAATATTTGAATGCATTCACTGTATACAAGGAACATGCCATCTTCCTTCATTATGTCTTTAATAAAAAAAATATAGTCTTTTCACACCATTTCTTCAAATAAACACTGCACAGTGTATTACAATTTATCTTAATATACTGATTATAAGAGTGGCACTGATAAATATTTGTTCAGAAGCTTGTGGTGTTGTAATTGGACCATGCAAAAAACACAGCTTTTTAAAACTGTTCAACTTCTGTGAAACTTGTGGAGGCCTTCTTTCTCTAAGAAATTGTTTCTCCCCTCCAAAATTTTCAAGAGGGTCTATCAGAAAAAATTTCCATGGTGAATGATTGAGTGGATCAATTAATTTTTTTTATCTATGTGATCTTAACTGCGTGACAAAATGACTGAATGTGTGTTATCTTCATCAAACCATCTGGATAATTGTTGACCAGGATGTTCCTTTTAATTCTGCCACCTTTTCCACTCTACAAGAAGATACAAATGACTTCAAAGATTTTGCATGATTTTGTTTGAAGGGTCAGGATGAATCATAAATCAATGAATAAGCATAAGCAGAGTTAGAAATTGTATTACTTTGATTTTTCCAACCATTGGCAAGATTTTAAAGGAATATTTAGTTACTAATTGTTTCACTGGTTCAATTTTCTCAGCAAAATTTTACCACAGTGGTATTATTTTTAATGAATTAAAATTCAGTTCCATGTTGTGTCAAATGACCAGAAAGTTGTAAATAATATTATTGTTATTCTTAATTTGACACCACAACTGCTTTTTGTACCAAGTCATATAACCGGGGTTTTGTCAAAGTTCACTCCCAATCCTGAGCAGCAGGAAAACTATCCAAATATTTTAAGCAGATTTGAGGGAAGTGTCATCATCAGCTAATAATAGAATTGAATCATCAGCATACTGACTTATGACGAATTCAGAATTATCAATATTTACAGCAATTACATCTGGAATGTATTTTAGAGCAACACTTAATAATTCCAGTACTATTATAAATAGAAATGCAGAAAGGGGGTCACCCTGTCTGACTTTGCAGTAAATAAGGACAAAGCGTCCTTTATTTAGCTACATCACGACAAAAGGTTTGAAACCATTTCAAGACAGAAAGATGAAAACAACCCATTTATAGCCTTCTTTATGAAATATTATTCTATTGAATTAGAGCTTTTACAAAATCAAGAACTAAAAGAAAAGGAATATCATCTGTATTTTCAATAAAATTAAAAATGAAGCATGTACAATCACCAATATTATGACCATTCAAATAAACTGATTGTATTTCACTTATTACCAGTGGAAAGGTCTTTTATCTTCTGTGAGCAATGGCCAATGATGCAATTTTCAGACCAACATTCAAGAAGAGATGGGTCACCAATTCTTACATAAGATTTTGAGTTTCCTTCTTTAGGAATACAAGTGATAACTCATTGGTTTCGCATAATTGATAGACTAATGTTTTCATATGCATACTTTGGGTTCTACCAAAAACAGGACCTAGGTCAATCCAGAAAAACTTAAACAACAAACCATCTAAGGACTGTTCCAGTACAACATACTTGGGATCCACAACACATTCAATATGGAGTAATTACCCACAGATGCAATTTTGAATTTTGTATCATTTTCATATGAACTCTGAGTAACTAGAGAACTCTTGCACACAGTTCTAAAATTCTGCCTTCACTGGGTACCACATATTCTTAAATGGAACTGTCTTAAACCGGATAACGGGCCTTTCTTCATGTTTTTCAGTACATACAGACATTACTGCCATGAAAGTGTACCTTTAAGTACTAATAATAGTCATCATACAATTAATTTTATCATAAATGATTAACTGCTTTCAGAAACTTTCAACTAATGATATCTAAAAAAATGTTTGTATGATAATAAAGCTAATTGGACTGGTATACTGGAAGTAATTGAAAATTCCCAGGGAAGA
This sequence comes from Megalonaias nervosa, assembly GCA_016617855.1. Classification (NCBI taxonomy): domain Eukaryota; kingdom Metazoa; phylum Mollusca; class Bivalvia; order Unionida; family Unionidae; genus Megalonaias; species Megalonaias nervosa. The sequence goes on along the minus strand of JAECUM010014825.1, from coordinate 85,355 downwards.
AAAAGTTAAAGACATGATCTTAAAAGCAAAAGTAAGATGCAAAGTAAAGGTGGGGGGGGAGAATCATTAATTCTTGTGCAGTTTGGAGAAAAGGCATTATACCAAAAAATGTATACACAGGCTTATCCCAGAAGATTAAAGTGAATTTGCAGAACTGATAGAATTTTAACTAACAGAGTTTCTTTTCACTCAAATCTTTACTCAACTAGATATCTTTGAAATCAATAATTCTCACTTGAATAATAATAATTGAATAATAATAACTGAATAATAATAATTGAATAATAATAATTCTCATTTTCAACACATCAAATCCCTTTATTCACAAATTATCTTCAGCTGAGAAAGAAACACTGCAAATGATGACACTTTTCACATACACTAAACTTCGCAATATCCCCACCAAACTTCACAATATCCCCCACCAAACTTCACAACATCCTCCACCAAAATGTCACAACATCCTCTACCAAACTTCACAATATCCTCCACCAAATTCACAACATCCCCCCAACAAACTTCACACTATCCACAACCAAACTTTACAATATCCCCCAACCAAACTTTACAATATTCTCTACCAAACTTCGCAATATCCTCCTCCAAACTTCACAATATCCCCCCACCAATCTTCACAAAATCCCCAAACCAAACTTCACAACATCCTCTGCCAAACTTCATAATATACCCTCACCAAAGACTTTGATCCAAGAGAACTTAACTCAACATTTATTACATCATTGCAATTATTACAGTGTTTTCTTGCCATGACTGCACACATCAAGTTTTGTTAAAACAGTGTAATCCCAATTTTGGCACATTTAACCTTCTGACCCCAGGCAACAAAACCCAAAGTAATATCCCTCTTAAACATGGGTTGCCATAGTGACCATTATGCTACAAAGCTTAGTCAAGTTCCAAATGGCATTAGATAGAATTGTGGAAATACAAATGTACAGACAAGCAGATCATTGGATAACAGCAAGTACTGTTACTGATAACAATTCTGGAGCCACAACATCAGAATCACTTCAAAGTTGGTAAAATTGACAATTTCATATTTAATTTAAAGGTAGTAAAATAACAATTTCATATTAATTTAAAGGTAGTAAAATAACAATTTCATATTTAATTTAAAGGTAACACATCATAGGCATAATTTATTCAGTTAGAAAGAGTTGTGGGTAGAAAGACACAAATGGAAAGACAGACAGGTGGATAGATGACTACTGTAGGATTCCCGCATTAATGCAGCACTCAGATATAGACAATAATCAATATCCACCTATTGGTATATTTCTTCTCTAGGACTAGATCTTCTTGTAAGGTATATGCTGCATACTTGAGCCTTCTTCTGTCTGTATCTGCATGCAAGAATATACATCCAATTAAGTGCTAACGGTAAAAGGTCAAATTAGTCACAAATCTACACAATATAAATTTAAAAATATTACGTAGAGGGCGTATTAAAAATTGTATTTTGATGAAAAATATAAAAATAATCCACTATAACTGTAATCTGAATTTCTAAGATGAGATATATGATAGGGTTTGCAAATAATTATTTTTATCATTTTAGATTTTAACAGAAACTGACATTCTTTCCATGTCACTTAAACAATGCAAGCATATTAAATAAATTCTAAATTGGGATTATGATTGTGTGCATGTGTCATTTGGATTTTTGACGTAGCTTTATCAATTTTCAGTCATATCGCTATGATGTCTGCAATGTGGCAGTTTATAGTGATGTCTAGTACTGGGACATCATTCTGCAGACATATAACACAATGTCCCACCCAGTCATATTATCCTGTCACCAGGCTGACCAGTCCTAACACTAACCTCTTAATGCTGAGCACCTAGCAAGGCAACTGTTAGTACCATTTTTAGAAGTCTTTGGTGTAACTCGGCCAAGGTTCGAACCCGTGACCTTCCGCATCCGAGGCAGACTCTCTAACCACTAGGCCACCGGAGCAGTGGGATTAAGATAGTCATCAATGCAAGTATGATGAGATTCATCAGAATGTCCTGATGACTGTTCCAGTAAAATATACATGGGATCCAGGGAAGGCACTTTTAATATAGAATAGTCATCCATAGATGCAATTTAGAATTTTGTATTGTTTTCATATGAACTCTTTGGGTAATCTGAGTAACCTAGCATATATTTTTTGAAAAAGTGCCTTCCCTGGGTATCATATATATCTAAATGGAATAGCCCTGAGTTCTGTTGGATGTGATATTCAAACAGTCATAATATCTGAAGGTCCCAAGTTCTATTTGATGTGATATTCAAATAGTCACAAAATCTGTGATTTAAGACAATGAATGTATCTGAAAGAAAACAAAATGCTTAAAATTTTGAATTTTTTTGCTTTACAATCAAATTCAAAATCAAAACCCTAAAAACTAGAGATAAAAGCAAGACATAAGTATGGCATATTTTAAAAGTCAAACACTGCATAAAGGTATTTTATATGTATTCCATTTATGTAATCCAATTTCATTTGAAGCATTTAGTCTACAGCTGACAGCATTTTGTTCCATGCTTCATGATGGCTCATTCAATCAATATAAATTATGCAACCAGAACAGGTTCAGAATATTCCATGCATGTTTGAAATGACTGTACCTGACGACTGTGAGGACACAATCAAATAGAACCACATAACCAAATGTACCCATAATTAATATTGGTCACTGGATGGGTATTTTTATAAAAGGTATGGTTGGAATATCAATGATTAAGACTCAGTCTGGTAAAAGAAGTTTTTGTGTTTGCATTGTTCATAAAATTCTGCATTCAAATTTCAACAAACATTATAAGTTCCAGCCAGAGAGTAAAATATCCATAAATTCTAAGATACAATACTTGGAGCACATCTAGGTTAGTGAAACATAGCAGTCTGTGATATGAGATTGACTCTAGAAAGTCCTCAAAGTTTGTGACTTTAACTTAATTTTAATCAAAGTTACTGAGAATGTCAAAAATTATGTTCGCAAAATGTTTTTTAAGAATACTGTGCCAGAAAAGTTTGCAGGATACCAAGCTTGCAGCAGTGAGATATAGTAAAGTGCTGCCTGATCTATGCTGATGTGAAATTAGGGTCATAAAAACCCTTATATTTTAAGAAATACACCTACAATTCACACACATATTGATCTAGAATGTACAGAAATTAGGATCAACTTCATATCAAATTGTGAGTTAAATCTAGATGATTTCTTAACTGGGTAATGTTATGTATTGAATGTACATAAATTAGGCACAACTTCACAACAAAAACTGTGTTAGATCTAGAGAGTATCTTAATTATATAAGGCATGTATAGAATCAACAGAAAATAGACTAAAATGTCACATAAAATTGTGTATTAAGTTTAGAAGCTGTTTTTGACTAGATAAATGGTATGTACATCTGAAACTGAATTTAACTGATTCAGCAAAAGCTTTGTCAAAATTTTAGTGTAAAAACACTTAACTGCAGAATGGAATACGAACCAATGTTGTGGGTACCATTAGCTGGAAAACTTGTCATTAGATGAGTGGCCTAAGATGAAATAAAGATAAGGTTTGCATTGTAAGAAAAACAAGTACACAGCATTGCACATGTTGAAACCCATTAAAAACCTGATTAGGGATTCACTACTTTCTATTAAGCTCAGTCTGTTATAAAGCCTGACAAATTTTAAAAAATACAACAATGAATCAACTCAACTGGATATTAAACAGAAAATATTAACTAAAAGCTCAATTCCATTATGTTTGTTCTAATTATGAAAAATATCACTGACTAATGAATAGCATCCAAAACAAAAGCTTGGAATAGTGGCTGACACTCTCAAATTTGGACCATGATTTTGTGAGCTCAACTTCCACCATGATCATCAGTCTCTAAACTTTAATTACTCCAGCTGACCCATCTGGGTCACAACCTTTGCTGTACTGGGGGCTGGGAAATATCTCACTTAAAGGTGTGAAATCCAGGAAAATGTTTTCTCTCTCTACATGATAACAACCATTGCAGAATTCATTAGGAATTTAGCTGAATAAACAGCATTCATATGTTAGACATCTTATAATCAAAATCTTAATATATTCTACATCGTGAATCTTTTACATGAGCAAAATGGCTGAGTAACACAGAAAATTCAAACGGAAAAATACAGGGCACATGTGAAATGACAATGAAAATATAATAATTGTATTAAATACTATAAAGCAGATAGAATCCAAATTCTAAAACAAATTAACTGAATTAAGTCATTCAGAAATGTAAGATATACAGAAATATATTGTTGTTGCGAACTGGTGTTACAGTCTGTAATGAGATCTAAAGATTGAAACCATGAGGACACAACAAGTGGATAAAATTCAGGGTCTGATGTTCTTACTTTGACACCATATACTCCATGGACCTGTATTTGCTTGAGAGATGACGGGACAAACCATTCCCTGGATAGCTTGTGTCTCTGAAAGGGTGAGTGCACAGCATGAATATATAGTTATCCCTTGCTATAATGTAGCAGTTAAAGTCCATAACCACAGACTGTGTTATCTTCAGAACCATGACATAATAAGAACAGCGTTATAAAATGAACTGTGTTACAGTGAGAACCATGTATGTACCAAACTGTGGTATAGCAGGAATGACAGAATTGGTCAAACAATGTTTTGAAAAGGAAATAAAGATACAATACTAAGCTTCATCATTTCTATTTTCAACTCATATTGTCACAAATTTGACAAACTGATTCAAACATAATGATTTAATTTTGGCCTTGGGGCATAATGTTATATCCAAAACTGCATTACAACAATGTGCATTAAAACAAGGGAGAGCTGTCTTATATATATGTAAAGAACCAAGGTAACATATGCACAAACATACTATGACTTCATTTATGTTAAAGAAATAATTTTTTCATACTTTTACAAAACATTCTTTCTATTTTATTCTTAATTTTCATGCTCATGCCACTCAAAGGATTGCTATTTATTTAAATATATTTGAGGTTTTGTATCAACTGGGGTTTCTAGAAAATATAAATACATGAAAATTTAGTATCACACAAATATAAAGAATCATGATGAATACAAAATGTTACAACTCCATGTTTTACTTTTTTCCCTTGGTTTTAGTCTTTATTATATAGCCCAACAATTTTCAACTTCTGCTTGACAGCAATTGACATTTTTGTTAAATAATGCCGCAGACCCCAATTTTCTATCAAACTCTACACAGAATTATTTACAAGAAACCTTAGTAAGATGCTGTGAAGTCAATTTTTAATTTGTACATATTTCTAAATACCACTGTAGGCAAAAAAAACCCCCCAATACTTGAAAATTATACTATACAAATCTTCATACCTACTTAAGAATTATTTGCTAACAAAATGTCCTTAATATGTTGTAACCTCTGATACAAAATCAGACATTTATTTATTTATTATTATTATTCATATTATTTTTCATATTATTATTAGTATTACTATTACTTACTTATTATTAATTATTATTTTTTAAAATATATTTAAATCAATTATCTATTTATTATCCCATCATGTTGTATATACTGTGTGTATTTTATCTAACAGCTAGAAGACCACAAGGCAGATTAGTTCTATAACTATTTGAGTTACCTTCTCTAAATAAAGTCTTTATTATTATTATTATTATTATTACTTCATTTTCATACATATTAAGTAGACTGATCATCTTTCTTATCAGAAAAATGTTGTTTACACTACAAAAAATTAATTTAGATTAAAACTGGTTACCTTTGATCTGAATGTGAAATACAGCTGAATGTAATTATGCTCTGTACTAGCAATATATAAGAGTCGTTTTTACCTATAGTATATACTTACTACAGGATGGTCTGTAAGTGCTGAATCCTGGAAGAAATGTTTGACCTGTAACCTCTCTGCAGCTGCAAAACAGAGTTTTCAAAACCATAAAGCTACATTGCTTCAAGATTTGTGACATTTTATCATGTTAGAAACAACACTGAACAAACTTTACAGTCTTCTCAATGCACAGGGCAGATATCAGATAACATCTTAAAACAACGAAAGATGTTTCAAAATTAATGAAATAAAACAACAAAACAATGCCTTGCAAAAGTATTTGCAGAAAGAAAATTAAATAACAGAATTACTTTTCCCATAAGACTTGCATTAATATTATTTGTTAAAATTCTAATAATATATTGATCACTATGCCATGTGAATACTGGAAAGAACTAACTTGATGGTATTGTCATTAAATGTTTGGTACACCTTTCATTATTTGTAGGGCCTGTAAATAATAAAAGATAAAAGATATTAAATATCTATTACAGCTCATTTGTGAAATGAAAATTTGAAAAGTTTTAACAGAGCAAAGTGTACTGAAAAAATTGATATGCCCTCCCCAAAAGATACAAGTGATGAAATCTTAGTTAAATTGCGTAAGTAAAAACGCAGTCGTATTGAATCAGTCCTCTTGCATGTAAGATCTCCACAAAGGTTTGGTAAAATGTTTCAGTAATCACTGTTACCAACATAAAAGCAATATCATCAAACTTTGAAGAAGTGAAACTTCAAAAACAGATATACATGGGGTATATGAAAAGTTCTGAGCAGTTTGTTATAACTTTTTATGCACATGCAGCACACTGCACACCTGATGATATATGCATCTGATACAATATAGATAAATGACTTTGACCTAAAAAGGTTAGAAGGAGAAGAATTGTGTTACAGAACAAACAGCATATTGTAAACTTGAGGTGTTCTTAAGGCACTCTAAAACTGATAAGAAGGCAGACATGGATGATGTTTACTGATGTAATTCTCTGTCACATAATTTGACATGGTTCCATCATTTTAATGATGATGGCATATCCATGGAGGATGACCCATATTTTAGAAAATCTTTGCTTGCAACTTATGTGCAGGAAGTAGCTGGTGTTTAAGGGAGTGACTGATGCTGCTGCTTGATGCTATTATCATTCATCAAATGTTTTAATATATTGAAGAATCACATGAAGCTCAGAAAGATTCGTACAATACGGGTCCTGCATTTGTTGACATCTGATCAAACACAGACTCAGGTCAAAACTGCCAAAAAACCTTTCACCAAATATGAAAAGTTTGACCAGAGACATCTGAATTAGATTGTCACAAATGATAAAACATGGGTTTACTTTTTTAATACCTCTAGACAAAATAATAAAGTTTGGATCAAAGAAAACAGAGACTACAAATCATTCAAGGTAGACTGACTGTCAAGAGAGTTTTATACATGCTTTTTTATGCAAAAGATTCGGTTGCCAGTCCAGGTAACTGTGCCTGACTTTACTAATGTTGATGGACAATCTTATGCCTCCAAAGTGCTGCCTTCATCTCCATGACAATGTACTGGTACACAAATCTTACATGGGGATAGACTTCCTGAAAGAACACTGCATCCAAACTTTGCCTCATTCTCCATACGTCAGTGATTTAGCTCCAAGTCATTTTTGGCTATTTCCTATTATCAAAGATTCAATGAGAGGCAGACAATTTGAATACATCAAGTGCAGTTTTCCAGTGTATGAACAACATACCAAAAAGTGAATACAAAATGGCATTAATTGGATGTACCTGCCAACACAGAGAGGTATAAGCATAATCCAAGTGGCAAAATGGTATAACATGATAATTACACTAAACCATATTGAAAAAATGAACATTTATTTTTACTTCTAACCTGGATCTGCAGGTGGGTAAAGTTCTGGTCACAGATGGGCAAAATCCATGTGGATTAGTACCAAAATACAAACAAAAAACATACTGACAGTTGATACAGACTACACATTTTTAACTAGTCTACATGTCTAACTTTTGCTGAGAGATCATAAAGTCAACCCCATAAATCCTGCAACAAGCATGATGTTGTGCTCAACCAGAATAGTGTAGTACATCACTCTCATACTCTTTATTTCAAATTTGTAAAGCACTAGTGATTTGTCCTTTTTCTGATCTGATATCCATTAAAGTTTAAAAACATTCCTCTATCCTAACATTTTTTTAGTGATTTGATATCCATCAGTCACATAGATAAAGACTGTTTTGCATAACACCATTTTTTAAGTACAGACTAGTCTACTACCAAATTCTCTTCATTAATATAATGAATCTGCAAGATAAGTTTTCAAATTGAAGACACGTGTCTCTTTCTTGGAAATTTGTCAAATACAGCTGCTATAAATAGAACATAATGATAGCGATGGGAAAATCAATAGAAGTCTATAATGAACAATCTTTTTCTGACACTCTTTTTATGCACCAGACATCTTTTCTAGAATAATTTCAAATTAATATGATGTGTGGGATTAAAGAAGATAAACACAGCTTTTTGTTGTTTTATTCTCTTTTTTAATATAATAAAAAGGTTCAATCAATATACAGGTGAGCATAAGACGTAATTCAGTGAAAAACAGTCTAATGATTATGCCAAAAGCGTAATGGCTGCTAGGTGTGATGAGGTAATCAGATTAAGAAAGTGTGTAGCGATGCATGGGGAGTATGCACAGCCTTACTATTCACTAATAATCAACTTTGTTGTACAGTGCATCAAGATGCAGAACTTTTTAAATACCCCTTGTAGCTATACAAAAATTTATGACATACTTTCTGTAATCATTCAACTCAAAATTCAGTTGTAAGCTAAAAAGGATATCATTCAATATGACTTTGCAAACATGCTAATACAGAAATTATATTTCAAATCAGCAAATCAAACTAAGATTCTTGGAAACATGACATCATCTCATCTTTGTAATGATGTATTATGTCACCACATCTTAATAACCAATCAGAAAGCTTTTCAAAATTGCTGGAAAGCCTGTTCTGGAGTTATACAGAAAACTATTCTGTTTTGTCAGCTTCTTGTATGGTGGATATCTCATCAAAACACAAAATTGCTGGAAAGCCTGTTCTGGAGTTATACAGAAAACTATTCTGTTTTGTCAGTATGGTGGATATCTCATCAAAAGAGATGTGGTTGAGTAAAAGACTTAAAAACAAGAAGGACATATTGAGTTCACATGTGAAGATAGCTCAAATAACAGTAGCTGCAAGTGGGCCAAATATTGCTAACCTGTTAACTTGACATATGCCAGATTGTGAATACAAATTCACATACATACTGAAACTGTAGAGGGAAAAAGACAAGCTTGGAGCACAGTTTATACATTGTATATCAATTTTAGTGTGATTTATCTTCTTTCCAAGGCCACATACATAATCACTGTATCTGCATAAAAAGACAAGTCATTTGTGCAATCAATGGATCTCTCCCTGTCCTATCCTTGAGACTGTTTGTAGCCCAACCCTTAAAGTGCTTACAATTACTTGGCATTACAAGGTGACTACTTGAAGTCAAATTCAGTTGAGCCATTTTTTAGAAGTTGTTTAAAGACTTTCCTATTTTTAGTAACAGTGGCCAATTTTTATGGCAAACTGGCATTATTTCCAAAAAATCTGAAAGACCTTCTATCAAATTTGGTAAAAATTCAGCTGAGTAGTTTTTCAGAGAATTTGTTTAAAGGTTTTTCTGTTTTTGGTACAGATCACCATATTTAATGGGTGAATTAGTGTCATTTCTATTTTTGGTACAGATGGCCAATCTTAATGGTAAATTAGCATCATTTGAATAAATTTTTACAGATCTTCAATCCAGAATGCTTTCCCTCAAAGTTGGTCAAATTCTGTTAAGTGGTTTATGAAAAGAAATCATTTAAAGTTGTTGTTTTATGTTATTGTAACACTAACCATATCTGATGGGTTGATCAGCATTATCTGAAACAACCTGAAAGACGTTCATGACAGCATACTTTCTGGCAAATTTTGTCCAATTTTTGTTAAGCAGCATTGGAGAAGAAATCATTTACAAGAATTTCTTTTTCTTAGTAACAGTGGCCATATCTGATGGCAGAATGGTATCATCTGAATAAATTGTAAAGAACTTTATGCCAGGATTATTCCATCCAGTTTGGTCAAATACTGTTAAGTACTTTGTGAGAAGATACTGTAAATAGCAATTGCAAATGCATGACAGGCATGTATACTATACATGATAGCTAAGTAAGCTAAAAACACACAAAACAAAGGCTGAGCAAGCATGTCACAAAATGGATTGTCTTAGCTTCAGAATGGTTCATCCCAAGTATGAAAAAAATCCTTCTAGGGTATTAGGAAATATATGTAAAAAACCCTAATGCAAACTTTCCATAATTGTGACGTTGATCATAAGACAATAGATGGAAGGTAGCACAATGGATAATGAATTGCTGAAGAATGGCTTGACTTAATTTCATAATCATTCATGCAAGTATTGTGAGAATCTATCAAGGGGTTTAGAAAATATAAGCCTGATGAAAAACTTAAACTAAGACTCAAATAAACTATTGACAATGCCAAGCCCCCAGCTGAAAATTTACTTCTCAATCTTGCTTCTCACTAACATCGACTCGACAGAATGGTGCATGAGAACTTGAACAAGTCTTCATGATATCATGTTTCATAACAAATTCTGTCTTCATGCATAAATTCCTAAAACAAGTTATGGAACAGAAATGAAATTCATATTGACTTATATGATGGTACATTTGAATAGAAATGGGTAACACTATATGACCACTCCATAGAGTAAAGATTGGGGGGGGGGAAAAACCCATGAAATGTTCTCCATATATAATGTTAAATACTAAATAAAACTATCATTCAAGTCTATCAAGTCTTGGTTCTTTCGAGTGTAAATATAACCATACAGGAATTTTAATACCAATAATCAACAATAGAGTGAAACCTATCTATAGAGGACACTCAAAGGATCTTTTATGGACAAGTGTTCTAACTTAGAGGTTCATTATTAAGGTGAAATTAGGGAAAGTGTTTATACTCCTCCCACCCTCACCCCTTTCAGCTATGGTATAACTAAAGATACCTTGGTTCAAGATGCAAAATCAAATCAGGGGCTCTAACTTAGACTTTGTTGGAATATGTGAAAATCAACCTGAATCATATCTTCATAATATAAAGACCCATACAAAATCAGGTCTCAAACCATTAAGTTTTTTTAAAAGTTATTGGGCATACAAAAAAATTTGTGATACCATTGGCCTTGTCAAATTTCAGAGGAATATAAGTGAAAATCAAGGCTCTCCTAGACCTTTGCATATATCCAAATACCAAATTGCTAGATCTGATTTAGTCAATAAGGACTTCAAAGTTATTGAGCAAACACAAACTTTGTGATGTATGGATGGTATGGACAAACATAGGTAACAGTATATACTTCCCCTACAAATATCAGGTGTGGACAGAAACAAAAACAGGCCTTTGCAACAGGTGAAAATACTGATTACTCCTTAGAAACAGCACAGACCCAGATCTGCCAGCACATTATGTGACAGCAGATCCGGGTATGTGCAATTTGCACTTGGACTCGACTTATAAGTGAGTAATATGACATATAACTGATAGCTTTCAATTCATAAGAAAAGCGTTGTGAAAATATTATATAATCGGTATCTAATGCAAGGAAGTTAAATTTATAAAGAGGAGGATTAAAGCTATGATAAGATGGTGTAAACACAAATAGACTATCACTCAATTAGGTCTAACATACATGTTATCAATCTCCCATCCAGCATCCAAACATTAGGAAGGCAGTCAATCACATGGATTCGATCTGGAAGAAAAAAGTATACATTTAATAAACGTTTGTGAATCTGCCCTACATCTTGTGTGTAAAACAAGCCAAATTTATGACTCAGTGAGTTATATTTAAAACTCAAAAAATATCCTACATATGGCCAGGGTTCAATGTTGTAACTCTGTATTTTCCATAGTGGAATCAATCTATAGTTGTGTTCAGTTTTTTAAATTGAGAGGATTTATTTACATAATTTATTCAGTGGAATTATAAAGTGTACAATAATACTTTTGGACTAAATCAATATTTTGGGATTACTGTGAATTCTTTTGGATACATTTTGGATTATATCACTGTGATACATCAAGATTGTTAGCACATCAACACTATTCCAAGCTATTGATACATCAGCAGATTCAAGATTGAAATTCATTAAGAACACCACTGGAATTCATTCAGAATACTCTATACTTCTGGACATGTGAGAGAATTTTTAGGACCATTTGTGATTTAAATTACAATACTGAAAAGGGAAATAAATTATTTGCTGAATTTTACTAAACTTGTTGGTTTTTCACTCTTTTCTGTTACTTTGTTTAAGACCATAGCATCATAACAAAAGAAAGATGCATTCATGTATCTTTAGGGAGTAAGTAAATTTTTTATTAAGTTGATCAATTTTTTAAATATGTAATAGTCAGTTGTAGATTCCAAATTATAATCATGATGAAGAGCCATCATAATGATGTTAATTATCAAATTTGATCTAGTGCAATATATAAGTATATACTCACTTATAAGAGGAGTCCAACTGCAAACTGCACAGACCCAGATCTCCTGCCACATAATGCACCAGCAGATCTGGATCTGTGCATTTTACTTGTAATAATCAGTAGAACAAACAAGACAGACCTTGATCTGCAGGCACATTATGCTATGGCAGATCAGGATCTTTGATGCCTGCAGTCTGACTCGACTTATAAGCAAGTACATATGGTATATAGCAATATTTTGTAATTTACCAGACAATATTTTCCTTGCTATTCTGACTAAAGTTTAATGATAGCACTATATATTGTATATTAGTTTTATTTATTTGCTAGTTTCAGTAAGACTGGATCCATGCATGTTTTCTTCAAACTTGTAGTACAATATACTCAAGGACACTAGTGGAATTTGACACACATTGTTCAGTTTGGAATTTAAACCTGTAATTATCAGATACTACTGGAGACAGCCACTCATTTAGACATTGTTTGAAAATAAACAAGAGAATAAGCTTACAATTCAACACACAGTGACTGATAACCCAGACATAACCCTATACAGAGTTGAAACATGCAAAAATAACTTCCAGCTTGTTAGATGATTCCCATATTACAACAGGTAACAAGTGTGTACAAGTGGCAATAAATTATAGTACCAGTCACAGATTTGTGTTTACAAATACCATAGTCATCTTAGCATCATCCTGTCCCACCCACCTAACCTCTCAATTACCATTAATCCCAGGCTCTGGATCACCTGGATGACACAGATATTGTCAACATAAATGACTGTCCAAATAAATAATAATATTAATAAAGAACTAATTGTTTGTAGACACATTCTGATGGTTTGGATGAGTCAAAAGTTAAAGATAAATGGTCTAGGGACAAAAAACGATTTTACTGCAACAAGTTCAGTTGTAGCAATGTATATCAAGTGAAAACATCACAACCATCATGTACACTAGCCCAAGTTTCAATAACAGTCAAATCTCATCTAACATATCAGTCCTGGGTTTTCTGTTATATTATTTTTAAGCAGAAATTTGTTTTAGTCCTCAGTGATGACTAAATGCAAAACATAACTTTGGGCTTATTACATTGGAGAGTTACAATAACAAAATTTGCTTATTGCATTTGGCAGTTAAGTCAGTGAGCATATATTAGCAAGATATATGTCCTGCTGACACCGTCCAATCAGTCATCTAGTTTTGAATTGTAAGTTTATTACAAGTGCTATGTTGAAAACTGTTATGCTGTGGCTAGTGTCACACAGTAATGTTTACATCCATGCCAACTTGATTAAGTTGCCAGATTGTAGAGGGTTGACAATAGATCTAACCTGTCAGTAGGCTTCAAAGTTCTGAGCTCTTTGTGTTCTTGTCTCAACATAAAAGGAGCAGCACATAACTACCTACATGTGTCACACAAGAACAAAAAACCCAGGTAACTAGATAGATACCACATGTATTCAACAAAAAACCCAGGTAACTAGATAGATACCACATGTATTCAACAAAAAACCCAGGTAACTAGACAGATACCACATGTATTCAACAAAATTGTCTATAACTATTACTAATAGTCCCCCCCCCTCCCGCAAACTTGGCTACTTGTCAGTATCTTAAATGCAATTAAAGAAAAACAAATACAAGTCTTTTATTTTAATTTGCCATTTTGTACAGTTTTGTTTCTTCCACAAATTATTAATAAATAAATAATTAAAACTGTTGACTTGGAGTCCTTAAAATTTATTCCTCATTTTCTATGTAATGGACTTACAGTTCTATGTAATGGACTCAAAGTTTTGGGAGAAATAGATCCTTGAACTTGTACAATTTCAAAAACCTAGAATGACCTCAACAAAAATGTATTGCCCTAGATGATGTGCACTTCACAATGTCTGTCCATCCTCCAATGATAACAACCCTGACCACTGACTCTTTGACTGACAGATCATAAACTGATGTTTGCATGGCAGACAACTGAATGGAGAGATGGACAGAAGGATGTGTGGATCTTGAAAAATTTGTTCCAATTGTTCAATATGAAGTATAAACCTAATTTTGAAGTGTTTCCCATTTGCCATGATAACTACACTGCAGCTGATGCAGCCAACATTGTCTGTGCATACAACAGAATATACCAAGAGACAACAGACACTAGATCAAAATCAAAGTCATCGAATTAATACTATTCACTTGTGTAAAAGATACAACAAAAAAACCCCATAAAAATTCAAATCTTTGTATATTTTATTATTTATTGTTGATTACTAGCAATTTAGATTCCTGAGACAAGTATATTGGTAACTCTCAGTGGATTTGCAAAAAAATGATATTTTCCGTGGTACTTTGCCTTCAAAAGGGCCCTGTTAACTGATGGGTCATTTCATGTCTGGAATCTGAGACTTTTAACAACCAGAAAATGCATACAAATTTATACCATATTAATCAAAGTAAATCCATGGAACACTTTCACAGCATAATTAATCCCATCCCAGTAAATATGGAAATAAAACCTTCTTGTCCCCAGTACTGTAATATCAGAGGTCTGGGAACTTACAGTAGGGATCTCTTTCCAGTTGTGGGTTGCCATGGAGACTGAGGTCGATGATATGAAGATTCCTGAGTTTTCCAACCTCATGCCATGATAAGTCATTATTTGCAAGATTCAGAGTTCCTAGTGCTACAAATCTGGCCAGACAGTCAATGCTTTTAATCTGAAACAAAACATTTAATAATTTAATAAATAAATATGATCATGACATTTAAAAAGCCTATTATGACAACAACTCAATGCCCATGTCTTCACACTACAACCATCATACATACAATCAGTTTTATTCCTTGATACTGATCCTACCTCAGGATAATGTGACCTCATTTATAATGCATTACACAAACCCTGTATATCTACCCTGAACAGCATTATCTAATTAATTACACTGTATATCTACCCTGTACAGCATTATAGCATTAATTACACTGTATATCTACCCTGAACAGCATTATCTAATTAATTACACTGTATATCTACCCTGAACAGCATTATAGCATTAATTACACTGTATATCTACCCTGTACAGCATTATAGCATTAATTACACCATATATCTATCCTGTACAGCATTACAGCATTAATTACACCGTATATCTATCCTGTACAGCATTATAACATTAATTACACCGTATATCTACCCTGTACACCATTATAGCATTAATTACACCGTATATCTACCCTGTACAGCATTACAGCATTAATTACACCGTATATCTATCCTGTACAGCATTATAACATTAATTACACTGTATATCTACCCTGTACAGCATTATAGCATTAATTACACCGTATATCTACCCTGTACAGCATTATAGCATTAATTACACTGTATATCTACCCTGTACAGCCCGTATATCTACCCTGTGCAGCATTATATAATTAATTACACTGTATATCTACCCTGAACAGCATTATATAATTAATTACATTGTAAATCTACCCTGAACAGCATTATAGCATTAATTACACTGTATATCTACCCTGTACAGCATTACAGCATTAACTACACTATATATCTACCCTGAACAGCATTATAGCATTAATTACTGTATATCTACCCTGTACAGCATTATAGCATTAATTACACTGTATATCTACCCTGTACAGCATTATAGCATTAATTGCAATGTATATCTACCCTGTACAGCATTATAGCATTAATTACACTGTATATCTACCCTGTACAGTGTTATAGCATTAATTACACTGTATATCTACCCTGTACAGCATTATAGCATTAACTACACTGTACATCTACCCTGTACAGCATTATTGCATTAATTACACTGTACATCTACCCTGTACAGCATTATAGCATTAATTACACTGTACATCTACCCTGTACAGCATTATAGGATTAATTACACTGTATGTCTACCCTGTACAGCATTATTGCATTAATTACACTGTATGTCCACCCTGTACAGCATTATAGCATTAATTACACCGTATATCTACCCTGTACAGCATTATAGCATTAATTACACTGTATGTCTACCCTGTACTGCATTATAGTGAGGGACTACTGTAGTTAGAAATCGTGACTGATTTGGAGAAAATTAGCAAAAAAACAAAGTCTCAAATTTTATGAAATTGAATCAAATCCATGTAGGATTCCAAATAATAATAATAATAATAATAATAATAATAATAATGTGGACTTTAGTACAGTGCCTAATCTTTAGAAGCTCTAAGCACATTACAATATTAGAACAAATAAAAATATATACAACAACAAGATTACAAAAACAAACACCATGAAATTACAAAAAACATGCTGACTATAAATAACGAAGTGCACATTATTAAATCTTTATGTCTGTTATTGTAGTCAAAATATGTTAGTTTTAAGGGCACTCTTGAACGAGATCAGTGTCCTTGTGTCTAAGATCAATAGGCAATTTGTTCATATAGCTTGGCTCTGGTACACAAAAGAACATTGTCTGTCTGACTTTGTCTTAACAGTGGGAACAAAAATATACAACATGTTTACTTTCCTTCCTTTCTCTCCCCAACATGGACAACCATTCATACATATGAATTCACATTGTCAATATACATGCAATATGCAGTTAGTGCCAAAGAGATGGGTAATATATATAATGATGCCTAGGGCAATCATTTATACATAATGCTATAATATGTACATTACTTTCATAATAACGATGTTAGAAAGGGTCATTTAGTTAATGACACAGAGCCACGAAGCATGTATGTTGATTTCATACATAAGTTCCAAGGTACTGAAACAGATCAAGAAAACATCATGTGATCCAACAAGGAAATTGTTACTGATAGAAAGGTCAAGCAGTCCTAGTTCATGACTGTCTGGTTTGTTTACTGAATTCTAAATAATTTATTTTAAAGTTTCATATAATACTGTATTGCTACTGCATATTTTTCTTTCTATATAAAAGATTTTTCTGCAAAATTTATCCTTTTTGACATTACCTCACTTGGAAGAGATACATTTAGTAACTTGAATTATTTATTTAATTTAAAATCATTTGTTGGAACTACAGTGCTGTCCCATTTATTTAAAGATATTTGGATACTGCATTTTAAATTCTATTATATTTACTTTGAAACATTCAAGGACATTTGGATTTAAAATTCTATTGGATTTATTGTGAAACATTCAAGGACCTTTGGATTTAAAAACATAGTGAATCTTCAGTGGTGTCGGTACATAAGGAAAGCAAAATTTTCATTTGGAATATCATATTTACTGAATATGTTGGGACACTGTATTTATTGGGACATCATAAATTAATTTTATTTTGAAAGTAATTTTTTTGTGCGCTGTATGTTCTGGGACACATCATTTTTTTTTCAAGTTGTAAGTTGTGGGGCACCTTTTAAATAATTCGAAACTTACATGTCAGAAAATGATCTCCAACTAAAATTTTATTTTAAAAACTATAAAACTGTGGACTTAAGATAAAACTCTTTAATCCACTGCAGCATCATCTCATCAACCCAACGCTTCTCTTGCACATGTACCATCCATTCTTTTGATGCATGAATATCTTTTTAGTGTTTTCATGCATTGAAAAATTATCATTGGAGGCAGCACATCTCCTAAAGCTGAAACTGCAAGGAATAAAGTATTATTGATGGTCCGTCCAGGAATGAGATCAAAGTACACTGGAATTTCATCCATGTTAATGATCATATTGCTAGCGAAATCATTTTCTTCTCTTCTGGCCTTCACAAATTCATCAAATGATTTTATTTTCTCCAAATCTTCTAGGTCATTGACGTCCATGCACAAAACACTCTATTGTCACTTTAAAAATTGTTCCATTGTTTCAATTTATTTTCGAAATTCCCATTTATACCAGTGAAATGGAATCAAAGTTAGCTTCTCTATGTCAGCTGAGCTTGTATATTAAAAAAAAAATCGGCACACTTAAAAGAATCCAAATTCAGCTTGCTTTGTAATATTAACCTTTGTATTGATATCCTTTAAAAAAATCAGCTTAAATGCATCCAAAGTCAGCTTCCAAGGTAAGATTGATTTGTAATAAAAATAATCTTTGTCTTTTGATATCCTGTCAGTATGTTCAAATAATGAGTTTATTGCTCGCTGCCAATTGTGTTTATTCACCACTGAGGCTTCTATTTGCTTGGCATTGGTAGTCATAAATAACACAAACGGACATTTTACCATAAGTCCTGGGACAGGGAAAAAATGAATTATTTTATCGTGACCCAATTTACAGTCAATACGGTAGCTTTGGAAGAAATTTATTAACCACTGCAGTTATCATTAATTCTTTCACTTTGTATTTTCGGGAAATAAATTTATATTTAAAATTATAAAAATTTTGTTGGTTGTTGCATTTCTTGTTATGTAGTTTAAACCCCTAGGTCATAAAAGTATGAAACCACAATGTCATTATACAAGCAATATGCAATTAGTGCCAAACAGATGGGTAGTATATACAATGATGCCCAGAGGCTTTCAAGATTATAGACACAGTTTTCATTCTCACTGACATGCACATGCTTCTTTAATCAGGTACATCAATATCAGTATACCGGTGTGTATATATATATATATATATATATATATATATATATATATATATATATATATATATATATATATATATATATATATATATATATAGTACGTCGTGTGTGTGTATGTATCTCCAATGATGAGCCCATGCTTTATGACAGCCACCAAATTTAACAAATTGAGAAATCTGTATCTGCATTAAAAAGCAACCCCACCCCACCCCCAATATTTACAAGAAAGATCCCAGAAAGAGTAATTTTAGGAAAAATAATACTATATGAAATGACATTAAGATTCTTGAGAAGACTTCCAGTTTAAAAATCCAAGGAATTCAAAAATAAAACATCCGATGACGAAAACTGACTTAAATAACAATACAAAAATTCACATTCATTCAAACTACTTAGGGGATGAACAAAAATTGGATCAATTGGTTGGTTAGTTAATATTTAACTATACATTATTGGCTATCTCATGCTGAAGAAATGGAAGCTAAGTGCCTTTGCCATGGAAACACTGAGGAAGCTAACCAAGACTGACATGGTTGGGAATCAAACCTGCAACCATTGGATTACTAATGTTATTTATATTTAATTTGCATTCTTTGTTAATTTTTTTCTCCATTATTGTAAGTATAATTGTGTTTTGGACTTGACCTTGTCCAAAAACAAATTCAATGTGTTCCTGACATGAGACAAACAATAATAACAGAGATATTTCCCTATGAGTGTGGGTTAAATATTCAGATCATTATCAATAGAGGTAAACATATTTGCTTGGGTCTTGGTCTAAGATATCAGAATTCCCCCCTAAAAATACTTAGCCTACCTGATGTTTGCCATATTCTTTATCATAATTTTAGGAACAGATTTTATTTGCTTACAATTTAGAATTTTCTAGAAATGAAATTTGGACCAACATCCTGGTTCTTTTTTATACCTTAGTTTTTTATATAATCTGCTGACTTAAAAAATTATTGATTCTTGCTATAACATCATGAGCAGAATCATTTGTATTATAGTGTTCAGATTTTTATTTGGGTGGAATTATTTATTCAAATTATTATTCTCTGAAATCACGAAGTGTTCAATAATATTTTTGGACTGGAACATTAATTTGAAATTATAGTGAATTCAGATAAGGACATCTTGGATTATATTATTGTGATTCATCAAAAGACTGTTGGTACATCTCCATGTCACAGGCCACTACAGGTACATCAACACATTCAGTATTGGATCGTTTTTGGAATACCACTGGAATTTAATCAGAACTTTACTCATTAGGACTGGCAATAGAACGTTTTGGACTATTTGGGATATAATTCACAATACTTTTAAGTTCTTTTTAAACTGAGCTACTGTAGCTATTGTATAAATAAATAGGAGAAGATTTCTTATAATGTCTAATCTGCATTTAATGTAAATGGTGATGATCTGTCATCCCCACCATGGCAGCCATCTTGAATATCTTGTTTTTGGTATTCCTCCTGAATGGAAAGACATATCAACATAGGGTTTTCACTAACAGTTGAATTATAATATCTAGTTGGTCCTGAAAGAATGTGGTGTGGATCTTGGGAATCAGTGAAAAGATTTTCAATACGTTCATTGTGGCAGGTATTTTTGAGGTCAGATCAGCACCACATTCATTCAGGACCAACTAGTTAATCACCATTTACATTAAATGCAGATAGGACATTATAAGAAGTCTTCTGGTGAAAACCCAATATTGATATGACTTTCATTTTAGGAGTAGCAATAAAATTTTCAATATGGCCACTGTGGCAGCCATATTGGATATCAGACCTGCACAATTTTTTTAAGACCAACTAGACACTAAAAGAAGTCTTCCAGGAATCCTCCATGCTAATATGACTTCTGTTTAAGAGGAGTAGCAATAAAAAAGATTTTCATTACAGCTATAGTGATGGACATATTAGATGTCCAGTGAAAATTCCATGTTGATATGACTTTCTGTTCTAAAGAAGTAGCAAAAACAAGAGTTACAAGATGGTTGTAGTGGTGGCTTTTTAACTGCTGGGTGTAAAAACCATCTCTGATATTCCTAAGTAATAACATAAATTTTCAACAGACCAGATATTGGATGTCAGATCAGTACCAAGTTCATTTAGGACCAACTAGATACTCAGGAGTAGCAATAACAATATTTTCAAAATGGCTGCCATGGTGGCAATATAAGACGCCAGATAAGCAATATTTTTAACTAGACATAACAAATCTCCTAGTGAAATCCCCATGTCAATAAGATCATCCATCAAGAGAAAAAGATAAAATATTTTGAAGATGGGATTAGATTGGCAACATTTTCATTCAGAACAAACTAGACCATGGGATGAATGTGTGTGTGTGTGTGTAAAGTTTCATGGTAATCCTCCAAGTAGTTTAGGATGAGTAGCAACTAGCTTGTGCTAACAAAGAGACAAACAATGGACAACAGGCCATCCCATAATTTTTTATGGTTTATGATCAGCAGAGCTTTAAACTTACTACTTTCCTTTTGTTCATTGGAAGTGGGAGAGTGTAGCCTTGTAGAGGTAAATGGCTTGGTCACAACAGCGATAATGTAAATATGTAGAGGTACATTTGTGACAATAGTGATAATGTAAATGTGTAAAGGTACATTTGTGAAAATAGTGATAATGTAAATGTGTAAAGGTACATTTGTGACATTTGTGACAATAGTGATAATGTAAATGTGTAAAGGTACATTTGTGACAATAGTAATAATGTAAATGTGTAAAGGTACATTTGTGACATTTGTGACAATAGTGATAATGTAAATGTGTAAAGGTACATTTGTGACATTTGTGACAATAGTGATAATGTAAATGTGTAATTTAGGTACATTTATAAAGCAAGACACTATTGACAACATGAATGCTGACAATCTAACTCAGGTGAGATCAAAATGTGGGTCAAGCATTCTGCAGCTAACACTCCACTAAATGATGACATAGGAAGCTGATAACAAAATTTCACTTAATTAAGATCTGCATATACAATTTTCTTGAAATCTACTAAAAATTATTGTTGGGAAACAAAGGTGGACAGGACAAACAACAAAGTATCACAGCTCCAGTAAATTATAATGCAGACTGAATAAATCAAACATACAGTTGCAAGCAGTGGGAGTTTTTGAAGAAAGTGAGTTACTGCAAAAAAGTAAAGCAAGGAAGCCCTACAATCAGGGGCCATAACTCAACAATGATGTTACATGCTGAACCAATGTATCATTAATACCAAGCTACCAACTAAATTTGTTCAAAATCCAACAAGACAGTCATTGTGCAGAAAAAAGATTGATGCATCTGAAAACAGGGGCCATAACTCTGCTAAAAACATAGAATGCTGACAACTTCACACAGCCAAGGCCTCATCAATATCAAGCTGCATATCTAATTTGGTTGAAATCAAATTAAAATTAATCCTAATTTGCATACCTAATTTGGTTGAAATCAAATTAAAATTAATTGAGTTAATTTCCTGAAATTAAAATGACTGGGTCCAAACAAACAGGGGCTATAACTCCTCTAAATAATAACATAAAATGCTTCTAGTCCAATTCAGCAAAGGACCTATCAATATTAAGCTGTGTACCAAGTTTGCTTAAAATCCAATGATAAATAAAGGACATACTGTGTGGAAATTAAAGTGGGTGTACCTGCCAATCATTGACTATCACAGGTCTTATGTGTATCTGTATTGTGTTTTTACCTTTAAGTCCATAACTAGCTTGTATTTTTAGACAATGAGATTTAAATAAGTTGTTGATTTGGGTTTGAGTTCTAGAAAATGAACCTGTGTACAGCTTACGCTAATTTCCCATTTGATGATTAAGTCGTGAAGCTCGTGTTGCAACGTAAGTCAGGTGGGAAGTATTGCAACACAGAATTGTAATAGACATGGAAATGCATATAAAGAGAGATTTATTTCATTCCTTATTCCTATTTCCTAGTATTGTTCTTGTTTTAATATCACTCATCAACCATATTTAATATTGTGTCTAGATTTAACTTGAGAGGAATCATTTGTTTTGGATTATATTCATTGGAATTACAAAGTGCATATAAGCAACATCTTGGGATTATTGTAACTTCGTTCAAAGACATCAAGACTGTTGGCACTTTAGCACATTTAAGAATATTGGTACATCAGCACATTCAGGACCTGGAGTTCATTCAGAACAATTGATTCTTTTTTTTACTTGTGATAGAACTTTTAGGATTATTTTGGATTTAGTTCACAATAAGTAACTTGCTCTTAAACTTTCATTTTATAACTTAGGAGAATTAAATTATTTGTTAAATTTTACAAAATATGTAGGTTTTGCTTTTTTCTGTTACTTATTTTAAGACCATAGGGTTGCAACACTCTACTAGATGATACTATACCTGTTGAATTCGACCACAAATCTCAGTTAAGACCTTATCAATATCAAGATGCATAAAAAATTTGATAAAACTCCATTAATAATAAATAAGCTTGGGTATTTGTAAGCAAATGAAAATGGGTAGGTCTGATAATCACTGATAGTACTCCACTAAACAATTATATCAAATGCTAGCAAATCAAACTCAGGCAACATATCATCAACATCAGGCTGTATAATGGCTAAAATTCCAATTCAGGGAGTTACTGAGTGGAAATAAAAATGGAATGGATAGATTGGAACTGATACACTTTAATATCCTCCATTTTCTACACACACAAAAAAACAGGTGACACAAAATGTATTAATAGGTTTCCTTGTATCATCATGAGTAACATACCAATGTATTTTAGTCAAGGCATATACTATAAAATCAAGTTACTGAGTGGAAACCATTTTGCTTTCTCAACTCAGTCATGACCTTGAATATTTGGACATCTGAATCAATACAGTTCTAAATATTTTATACGGCAAATCTTTAACGAAGGTATTCAAGCATTATAAAAGTTACTGCAAGGAAATCATCAGGCTATGGTTGGTCACAATGACACTGAACTTTATCTTTTTGACCTTAAATCAAAACAAAGGTCTGTACTTTTCCTTCAAAGCAAACTAACTACAATGTTTAGTACCAGCATGGGAGGCAGAGCTCAAGTTACTGTACAAAAAGCAAATTGTTAATGGACAGAGGTAGAGATGACATGAACATGAATTGTACCCTCTGCCTGATGTATAAAAATATAACAATTAAGGTAATGTCATGTATATTTAATTTGCATTATTTGTTGACTTTTCTTAATGATTATATGTTATATAAATTTTCTACTTGACTTTGTCCAAAATCAAGTTCACTGTGTACCTGACCAGTAACTTTATTCTGTAAACAACATAATACATAGCTAGTATAAGATTAAATATTAGAATCATTATCTATGGAAATAAACATGTTTATCTTAATCTGAGTCTAGGACACTGGTATTCCCCCATGGACAAACTTAGTGTACATGATGTTTCCCATGTTCTTTATTATAATTTTAGTAACAGACCTTAACTTGTTCACAACTTAGAATTTTCTTGAAATTAACTTTTGACCCTCATCCTAGTTTTGTTTTGTGTCTTAGTCTTTTAAATAATGTCTTTTACTTGAGAAATTACTCATTCTTGTTTTAACATCTTGAAGTAGAATTGGTCTTATTGTTGTGTTCAGTTTTTTGGAGTTATTTATTCAAATTAGTATTCACTAGAAATACAAAGAGCTTATAAATAATGTTCTTGGACAGAAACATTAATTTGGAATTATAGCAAATTCAGACAAGTAAATTTCTGGAATATGTTATTGTGATACATCAAAAGACTGTTAGTACACAATCACACTCCAGCTCACTGGCACATTACCATGTTCAAGAGTACAGGCACATCAACACATTCAATATTGGAACTTATTTGGAATACCATTGGAATACTGTTGGAACATTATACATTTGGACTTGTGATGAAAGTTTTAGGACTACCAGTA
The DNA here is from genome assembly GCA_016617855.1 of Megalonaias nervosa. NCBI lineage: Eukaryota > Metazoa > Mollusca > Bivalvia > Unionida > Unionidae > Megalonaias > Megalonaias nervosa. The sequence goes on along the minus strand of JAECUM010014825.1, from coordinate 60,341 downwards.
TTTGGGATTTAGTTGAAAATACCGAAAGTTCTCTTTAAATTTTCACTATGTATTCTAGGCAAATAAATTTTAATTGTTGAATTTTACAAAAACTTGTTGGTTTTTGCTCTTTTCTGTTACTTAGTTTAAGACCATAGAGATATAACAGAATACTAGTCCCATAAATTGGTCCCCAAACCTATCTTGGTATGTTGGTGGTTCAACATCAAAATAATGCTGTAAATTTTGTCCCCTTCAACCAACCTTAACTCAAGAGCCATAAGAAATGAACCACAAGAAATACTGGTACATATCTAAACTGATGTTTTGTGGACAAATCTATCTACAATAATTACAATGGTTCATGAAGAGGTGAGATTATAGTCCAAATCATCAAAATACCAATACAGGTTTGGCTGTTGATTTATCAGATCAGGAAAATATAGACACATAACATTTACAGAGTAGGCACATAAAACAACATCTGAGAGGTATAGAAAGTGAGGCATACAACAAAGGAAATAGGAATGTATAAATTATCTGAACGAAGATCAATCTTGAAGTGATGAAATTAAAGAAAAATAAAAGACATTCAGGCATTGCCAACAGAAGAATAAGGTCATAGGGAAATTGATAAAAGATGTTGAGGTATTGCCAACAGAAGAATAAGGTCATAGGGAAATTGATAAAAGTTTAAGAAACATATTTTGGTGAATGAATGGATACTTTGGATGGAAAGCTGACAAGCACAATGGAAAACATTTAGAAGATCTGATAATAAAAGATTAATACCAGAGTCTGTCAATCCAAGAAAACTGGTTACTGTGCTATATTGGAAATAAGATGGTATATACTATAGTTTGTACAGGACAGCAGAAATTTCTTGAGAAAGGTAATCACCTGACAATGAGAAATGACATGGTACAGTTTGTTATAATTGAAAAACCATAAATGAAGCTTAAACAGCAGTTCAGAAATTTAAACTACATAATACCAGTATTCAATATGCATGTCAGATGTAAATTAACCAATTGAAAATTCATGATGTGAATAACTGAAGCAAAATTTCAAATAAACAGCATTCATACAAAATACAAACATAAATAGCTTGAGGTCCAAGTTTTTACCAAATAATATCTCCCATGTACTCAAATTCTAAACCTCCTGATTAAAGTTACAACTGCAAGAAAAAGTGAGTCAAAAAAAGGATCTGCGGCATTGTACCTTAGCAATGCTTAAAAGCAAGTTCCATTACTGAAGACATGTAATTGATCACTAAGGCCAATAACTCTATAAACAAAGACATGTAATTGATCAATAAGGTCCATAACTCTATAAACAAAGACATCTAATTGATCAATAAGGCCCATAACTCTATAAACAAAGACATGTGATTGATCAATAAGGTCCATAAATCTAACTGATCAATAAGGCCCATAACTCTATAAACAAAGACATGTAATTGATCAGTAAGTCCCATAACAAAATATAAAGAAGAGTACTACACAATGTTATACACCCTCCCCGTATTTAATAACTCTATACGTAGGCCCTAGCTGGACATGAGAGAATCTGGACAGCACTTACTGATGAGTCACAGTGACCTTGGCACTGACCTTTTAACTTTTCATGCAATTGGCTTGTTCATTACCAAAAGCAACCATTTATAAACTGTTGAAAAAAAACAAGTTCTGTGTAAAAACCAAATGTCTTTCTTTGAGTCATCATGAACTTGAACTCAAGCTTTTTGACCCAATATGTAAATTGCAGCCATCCATGTGAAAATGCAAAACTGGCTATTCATACACAGGAGACCTCTGTATACAGGTTAACCTTTTGAACTTGGCTTTTGAACAAATACCATGAACCAAATATCATAACCATTATAATTATTTTTATTATTACTAAAGACCATCTCTTCTGCCAAAGAAACTATGCCTGGTCTCTCAAGACAGATGGTTTCTCAAAGCAGTGATATTTCATGACAGACTTTAGCCAATTATTATTATTATTATTATTATTATTATTATTATTACATAACCAAATAATTATAAATTAAATCATCACTGACTTAAATTAATCACTGATATGGTTTGTGCACAATGACAAAAGTGATTTTACTATTGTCTGACAGCTTGCATATGACTGCAAAACATTGGACTGACTTTGGTCAGCCAGCTTTTATAAATTAAGTTTGCAAAACAGCTGTTGACACTTCCAAAATAATATCTGGATTAGCCAGTTGCTCAAATTGCTGAACTCAAAAGACAGTTGGCATTCATGAAAAGCCCTTGATTAATAGGGAATCAAAAGAAGCTGTATATGGCTATTCTTTGTGAACATGAACCAAAACTTCATCTGTCTTTACAAAAAAGCTTTACATATTGAATGACCCTGACCCTAATGAAAAGGGATGTAACTCTTCTCAAAGATGAACTTTTTTTCATCAGACACAGCTTTAATTCACAGACAAATAAATGAACTGATGACTTCCATTCTTCTGCAATAGCATGACTACTTCACTCATCATCAAGCTTTGACCCTCTAAGCTAATGTTAAGAACTGCCTTGCTTTCAAATCTGACATACTGACATCACTGAGTTAAACTGACAATGTGACTGTAGTACAGTGAGTACAAGAGAGATAAGAAATGTTTTTGCAATGATTTGTATCATAATTCTTTATCTAGCAATGTCTTCCTCATGAAGGAAAAGTTAATTTGCACAGACTAAGCAATCACTGTAGATATGCTCCAGCGATACCTTAAGGCATGGAAACACCTGTTTGGTTAGGAAACACCTGGCCACTGACCATACAAAGCAGGGGAGCATTACACAAATGACATTGGGAATTCTGCTAGGGATAAATCAGAATGGCCATTCTCACCAGGTGACCACTATTTAAAGGTGACCACTAGGCCAGGTTTTATTGTATATCTTTTTCTTTCTCATGTCAGCAATCCATCCATAAAGTATGGTGCCATTAGGAAATAATAATAATAATAATAATAATAATAATAATAATAATAATAATAATAAAGACATTATTTTCAGAGGGTGACTCAGTTAGTTACAAATGAGAAATTAATCTACCTTGAGGCCCTCTATTATGTACATATAAAATGCAAGCTAGTAATAATATGCTATTACACACAAATGCACACACAAGCAAATACACAGTATATAACAAACTATTCACATAAATGTTACATTGCTGCAGAAGGGAAAATGAAGCACCGGAGATGGGATGTGTAACAGTTACTTTAATAATTATACCATTATTTTTCATTTTACTATTTTTATATTTTGATTTAATCCATCCATTACACCTAATGAGGAAGGAAGAGAAGCTTGGAGCTGATTTAATATCATGTGGACTGTTATTCTAAATGATCGCTCATGAAAATTTAAAGCTATTTTGTACCAGTTGTGTTCCCCCAAATTATATTACAGTAGTCAAGATGCAGTTGAATGTAACTTTTGTAAAAATATAACTCGGTAATGTAATGGAATGAAAGCCTTGATTTTCTTCTGGAGCCAAAGATAAGAGTTTATTTTCTTTGAAGTATAATTTATACAATGAGACTATTGCAAGTTATTACCGGTATCTATAAATATTCCAAGAATTCTATCTAAACACATCATTTTCAGATCAGTGTTATAATGGAGAACATGCAGCATATCAGTTTGCAATCTTCCACTTTTCTGCCACATACTTATCAACAAGATTTTTGTTTTGTCTTTATTGAGTATCATATTTTTGAAGTCTGAAGAAAGCAGTTTGAAGGGGTTTTTTTTCAACTTTGGCTTGGTTGCTTTGAGCATCAAACAAAGCAGTGTCAGCAGAATACTTGTCAATTGATGAGACTGCATCTCCTATGTTTAGGTTTAGGTCATTATGAACAGAACAAATAACAAGGGCCCCAAGATAGAACCTTGTGGCACTCCACAACTTATCATTTTAGTTTTGGTTAGGTGTCCATTTAATGTTACCTGTTGAGACCTATTACTTAATTAGGATAAAAACCACTTAGAGGATCTTCACTACATTATTAGATTTTAAACTTTTGAATAAAATTTTATGATCAGCTAGGTTGAAAGCCTTTTGAAAATCAATCATTACAGTACCATCTAACTTTTTTTCATCTACAGCTTTCAGTCACAGAGATAAGTGCAGTTTCACAAGAGTGATCTTTCTGAAACCACATTGATTGTCATGAAGCAGATTGTGATTACTGAGACAGTTTGTAAAAGAACTGTGTAAATGCTTTTCTAGTAATTTGGAAAGCAATGGAAGAATTGATATTGGTTTATAGTTATTTACATCCCCTTTTTATCCAGCTTTATGTAGTTGTGTTACTTTTGCAGTTTTCCAAGATTGGGGAAATTGACTTGTTTTCAAACTGTGATTACACAGAATGGTAATACTATCAGCAATAGCAGATTCAGCTGCCTTAAGAAGTCCTGGACCTATCATATCAAGTCCTGTTGATTTAGAAACATTCATGTTGTTGGGATTATTCAAAACAAACTCAGAACTTATTTCCATGATTTCAAAATTAGTATCATTTGGAAGTTTTGTGGAACAAAATGTTTTTGTTCTGAATGATCTGAGTCTAATTTATGTTCTGTAATTTTGGAGGAAAATATTTACAAAGAATTCATTGAAAATATCTGCAATGTCATATGGATCATAAATATGGTTTCCATTATTAATTAGGGATGATATATGTCTTATTTTTTAACTTTCATGCTCCAAATTCCTTAAAATATTTTCAGATATTTTTGGGGTTGGTTTTTTTGTGTCATCAAGAATTTTTTTTGGTAGTGGTTTCTCTTTGCTTGTTTAATCATTTTTCTTACTTTATTTCTCCAGATTTTGTATTCATCTTAATTAACTAGAGATTTCAAGTGGTCTCATCTCTTCATGGTATCTAAAATTTCTGTGGTGACTCAGCCAGGTTGATCATACTTAAGTCTACATGTATTCAAAGGTGCATGTTTATTAACAACTTCCAAAAACAGATCAGACCAAGTACTTAAAATATCTTCAGTAACATAAAAATTTTTGATGTTATCCCAGGGGATTTGCTCGAAATCATTTAAGAAATTTTCATTAAAAGGTGTAAAAGACCTTTATGTGACAGATTTAAGAATATTCTTATCTCCTACATAATTGTTATGTTTTCTTTCGTGAAAAATTGCAAAATGATTTTTTTTAACCAATTTTTGGAAAAAAATTCTTGAGACAGTCTATTTAGTATTTGTGTACATATGGTCTATAAGTGTTTTTGAACAGGATATTATGCTAGTGGGTTCACTGACTTATTGCAAAATTTCAATAGGTTCAACAAAATCCAACCAGTGTGTCTTTATTTGTTCATCAGGAGGTCCCCATTAATATCACCTAATCTGTACAATTCTCTCCGTTCATTTAGAACTTCTCTATTTGAAATTCAAAATCTTCATTCAGGTAAACATTTGAGGATGGGTGTCTATACATGAAACCCACTAGATACGATCTGGCTTTTCTGGTGTGCTCTGAATCCATATTGATTCAACTTTTTCAGATTTAAGATCCATCCGTCTATTGTAAACTGTACCATGATACAGTAAGAATGCTGTATATGGTACTAAGTGACTACACTGCATAGTACTAGAAAGAAGATTAAAGGAGTCAAATAACAGCAATGGAACATGATAAGAATTGTGCCGTATATAATATCTTGTACACTCCACTGGTACATAATAATCAGCCCTTACATACTGGACATGTGAGATTCAGTTTGATATGATTTTGTATGGCATGAAGCCACATTGTTTTACCTTTCTGGTATTTTCCATAAGTGCTTTCATGGAAAACTCTTACCTTTATTATATTTGGTGAGAAGTAATTTGTACTACATTAAAATATCAATTATACTAATGAGATAAAAACGGAGATGCATATATTTAGCAACATGTTTCAATTGGATATAAAACCAATTGGACATTTGCACTATTTTGGATCTTATATGTTAAATATTATTCAATTACCAGTAAATATGTATTTCAACACAGTATGACATGGGGCTTGTGAGTAAAGATAGTGGAGGTAAGGACATATTCAAGTTTTGTATATTTTTTATGGGTATGGTTTATTTTACAGTTGACAAACGAACAATATACAGTTTCCCCCAGTTCTAGGATTGTACCTTTTAGTGGTTAATAAAATTGCTTGAAATATGTTTAAAGCAACTGCTAGTTGAATTGACCTTTTATTATTGTTTTATGTTTCAGCAAGATAAATAATGTAAAGTTCAACTTTTAAATGTTACTGTCGTTATCTGCAAGAATAAATATTTTGGGAACTTACTGCCCATTTCAAAGAAGCAAAAAAAACTAAGAGACAAAATAAAACAAACTTAAACTCTGGACAACAAACTAATATACTGAACAAAAACATTAACAGGATCAATGACATGCAAAACCTTTGCTTAGCTTATGAAACATTTCTGAGAGATGTTTTAAAACTATATAGAATGGTACAGAAAGGACATACATCTATCATGTTTAAATGGTTTATATTTATGTTTATTTTTAATAAGACATTTTAGTAAATACTGCATTCATTTTTCACTGTTTTATACTGCTAATATCATAATGTCTACAGGAGGAATCTTCTGCACAATGTTTAGCTACACATTCTAGGTCCATGTGACCTAATTATTCTTGACAAGTTAAACATATTTTATTTGCGAATTATGAAAGTAAGGCAACAAGGTTGGACACAGGTTCTCTTAACTAGAACAAGTAAGAAAACTGATTTAGTGATGAAAATGAAATTGGTTGTTGAAAAGAGTTTTCACTGGGATATTATAAAGCTGACATTCATTTTTTCTAATTCTGACTCCAGCTGAAAAATTAAATTAGGCTTTCAGCTAGAAAACACTCCAAAATTGTTTTAAGTGTCAATGGAGATAAAAATAATAAAAAATTAAATTACGCTTGCAGCTAGCAAACACTCCAACACTGTTTTAAGTGTCAATAGAGATGAAAAACAAAAACAAAACATTCCTAAACACAGAATCCAGAGAGGTAAATAACACTGGGAATAGAAATGGTGGTGAACATCAAAGGGATTCTATAACTGGCCAAAAGCATCTTGCAAAACTGCCTCAACATGTGAGACTTTACAAGAAGTGTCTACTGAAGAATGGCAGAAACTATATACTGCTAGAAAAAAAATCAAAGAATTTACACTTTTGAATTCAAATCTGAGTAAAATAAAGCAAAGAAATGATAAATGTTCAACATGCTTAAATGACAAAATTTGTTTTGGCACTAGAGATTTTTAATTTGCAAGGATTTAATGAACTGACACCTACAGCACAACCATACTCTCCAAATACTTGCCAATATTTTTTTTTACAAATTATTTTATTTCAATTTGAATTTAATTGAGTTACTTATGATTTTTCAAGCATCCATAAGATTTTGCTGTCCAACAGCAACCCTAATTTTATTCTGCATTTTTTAGCGTACTACTTCACTTGTGTAATGCTGAATGTCTAACTAATTAGAATTGTTTTTACAAGCTGTAAAAGTATCTTAGACACTAAGTAATAAAATGTTTGCAAAGGATTTAGCAAAAGAAAAAGCTGTTACTTTCCAAAAGCTTTAAAGGATAGACGTAGATGAATGGTTTGTGGCACTTTGTTGGACCCTTTTACAAAATGATTTTACTTAATTGAAAGTTCTAAAAAAAAATTTAATTTAAATTTAAAAACTCAAGATAAGAACTCTAATTTTTTTGCTTGATTAGCAAACTTTTGATGCTGAAAATTACTGACCGATATCAGATTTGTTTCCCACATAAAGCATTTACTTTGTTATCCTTAATTAATTTATTTATTTATTTTATAATCAAAAATAGTTTAAAACCCAATTTCAGCAATTTAATGGCTACTTAAAGAATCTGGAATTGGCTTCAGCATCATTGACATAAGATGTAACTGCACACACATGATTCTGTGCATTCATGTAGCTGACACAAAGAAACACTTAAGAAAATGAAATCAGAAATCTGAGAATTCATACTAGAGCCAGATCATGGTTGTATTTTCAGAAAAGTGGTATATCAGTCTCCCCTATGCTTCAAAGGTGGGACAAAAACCCAAAATTTTTATTTTCTATCACACTGTTACAGGGTGGACCTGACATGATCAAGATCTTGTCTAACATACAACAGAGAACAGTGATTGCCATTGTTCTGGAATTCATTATTTGTGAAGCTTGTTTAGGCATATATTGTGAATACATGAAGATATGGGTGATATTTAAAAGTAATTAAATGGACACACTTAGATGGATAGACATAGATGGCAGCAAGCCAGCAACACTTGGACAATACTGATACAGTCCAGTAAACAAACAAAGACAAAATGAAACCAGAGGTAAGTCTATGTCTTGCCATGGCTTATTCATAAATTTTTAGATTACATGTTCACATACCATACCCACCCACCTGACCATGATCCAGGGGCCATAACCCAAAATCCCTTGAAAATATTATGTTTGGTCATGCCTGGACTGAATAAATGAAATTTGATTAAAAAATGTCACTGTAATTGCAATTTTGAAAATCTGACGTTTCTATCTCTCTCAGGGAAAGCAAGGCAGCAGCCAAAACTTAGGTGGCAGGGGATAGTTTCAAGTGGCCCCTGTAAAATTTCTTAACTTCAGGCTGTGGTGTGACTTTTTCAGCTATTATTGTTTACTAATTAAAGATATGGTTATATTTGTGAACTAGGTGTTTCAGGCTTGTGTTGTTCTTGAAATTGATGTGAGACATGTACACCTCCCATAGTTACTCTGCAGTATGTATGTAGATAGTGAAATACGAATAGTCAACTAGGAAGAAGGGCTAGCCCCACACATCAGTAAACATGTGGGTTCAGGGCAAGTAGAATATCTCAGAAATGGCTTGGATGACAACTATTTTCAATTGTATCAGCCTGTTTAGTACAAAATGTTTTGCAGAATTATCACCAAGGAAAAGGACTTGTGTTTGCACTGTGAGCATCACATGGTGACAAAAATGACCTTCGTATGTAAAAAATGCAGGTATAAATTTGGGGATGGGGTACATAAACTTCTTTTGTTATGAACTGCCATTGACTTCTATGGTCAAGTGAATAATATTCTTATGCTTTGTTTTGTCCAAAAATATGGACCTTTTTGAGCTCACCTGTGTATTTTATTTTTTATGATTCTTTATACTAGGCCAGAGAATGCAGTATTAAATTTGTTCATAAAAACTGTCCCTTGCTCCCGTAAACTAGTCTCAGCATTATGGATACCTTGTCTATTAAATCTGGTGAAAATCTATTCCACTCAGTGGTTTAGATGACATAGAACTGGGCAAAAATATGGCTGTACAGAAGGTATCACAATTAACCATGTAACCACCATGTTATTTATAACTGTATCATAGCAATGTGTTTAATAAGACCTGATTAAGTTACAAACAAAATCATAATGTCATGCAAAAGAAAGGCAGAATACCCAAGGAATCATGCTGTATTTCAAAGTTATCTCATTACATTATTCTGTGGTTTGGTCAATAAAATAAGGATTTTTTTATCATGTAATAAACAGAATCTTACATCTGTGATAAATTTCCAATGAAATTTATGGAACTCATCAAATAATTTCAGTTTCTGCGTGCCAAACTTTATTTGAAATGAGGACTCATGTCAGATCTTCTCTATCCCAATGCTTTGAGCACTCATGTCAGATCCCTTCTATCCCAAATTTCATCTGAAATGAGCACTGATGTAAGGTCTTACCAATTCCAATGCAATCAGCACTCAGGTCAGATCCTCTCAATCCCAAATTTCACTTCAAATGAGCACTCATGCCAGATCCTCTCTATCCCAAATTTCATTTTAAATGAGCACTCATTTCTAATCCTCTCCAGTACTTTGGATACTCATGTCAGATCACCTTTATCCCAAATTTCATCTGAAATGAGCACTCATGTCAGATCCTCTGTCTGAATGCTCAGATCCTTTGTCCTCTCTATCTGAATGCTTTGAGCATTGTGAGATCCTCTCTATCCCAAATTTAATTTGAAATGAGGACTCATGTCAGATCATCACTATTCTAAATATCACTTGAGGTGAGCACTTATGTCAGACCCTCTATATTCCAAATTTCATTTGAAATGGGCACCCATGTCAAATCCTCTCTATCCCAAATTTCATTTGTATTGAGGACTCATGTCAGATGCTCTCTATTCCAAATTTCATTTGAATTGAGTACTCATATCAGATCCTCTCTTTTTGAATGCTTTGAGCATTTCAGATCTTCTCTATTCCAAATTTGATCTGAAATGAACATTCATGTCAAATCCTCTCCATTATATTGCTTTGAGCACCCATGTCAGATCCTCTCTATTCCAAATCTGATTTGAAATGAGCATTCATGTCAGATCCTCTCTGTCCCAAATTTCATTTTAAATGAGCACTCATGTCAAATCCTCTCCATTCCATTGCTTTGAGTACTCGTGTCAGATCCTCTCTATTCCCATGATATGAACACTCATGACAGATCATCTCTATTCTCATGATATGAACATTTATATCAGATCATCTCTATCCCCATGATATGAACACTCATGTCAGATCATCTCTATCCCCATGATATGAACACTCATGTCAGATAATCTCTATTCACATGATATAAACACTCATGTCAGATCCTCTATTCCAATGCTATAGCTCTGAGTTATTCCTAGTTCTATATATTATGCAGTACATGTCTTAAATAAATATGATAGGAGTGGAGAAAACTGGAACAGTTCAGAAGGTTACATAAATTTGTTCACTTATTTGTCATTGTCATTTCTATCGCATAGAGTTTTTTAAAATTAGAACAAGTATATAACAAAATGTAAGCTAATCCAATATACTGAATTTATAATTGGAACCTGTACATTATTGTTAACTCTGCTTTTGCCAATTTTTAAACAAGGTAAGTACTAATTTAATTTTGAAAGATTATGTGATCTGTGTATTCTCTTCCATTTTTTAAAAATTAAATTCTGTTTTAACCAACAAAGGTTTCACTGGAGGTTTAATTTGAAACAGGCTGCACTTTCTGAACACTGTATACTGTCCAAGAAACTGTACATAATCAATCAAAGTAATAAATATATTTACTATATACATTGTGTATTTAGAAATTAAAATGTACTTCAACAGTGCATTCAATAAATGCATCCATGTGAATTAAGTACAAGTACATACCCCATAAATAGCTGTCTCATTGACTGGGCTTAATTTTATTTTCTTCCAATGGAAAGTCTACACAAAATCAGATAAAAGTTAGGTAATGAAAACAAACTGATTACACAATTTCACATAAAGCAAAATATTCTGAAAAGTTGTGTTTCATTAAGTTGTGTTTCATTCATGCCTTTGACAATCATTAAAATATTAAATAGACATATTACATGTATTTGCCTCCATCATTAAAAGACTGAATAGACCTATTATTTGCCTCCATCAGATATAACATCCGTTACATAATGTCATTTCCAATGTTTTGTATTGTTCACAAAAATGCTTCCAAATAGTAGTATAGCAAGTAGTATAGCAAATGGGCAACTTACAAAAAGAAATAATATACAAAACAGTAAGAAATTTGTCTTGTAAAGCCAAGTTACTGCATGCAAGAAAACTGGAATTGAACAAACATACAGGCAACAAGCCTTCTAATTATATCAACCTCTGAAGAAAATTGTAATAGCTCTTTACAAAGAGAATGATCAAAAGACCAGGTCTAACAAAATCGTGTCCCTCATAACAATGGACTTTATATACCTGTTCAGGTTCCATTATACAAAAATAACATAAGTACACTGAAATGTTTGGATCCACATTAACTATTACTTTTCACTCAAACAAAAAAATCGGTGTCACCTGTTTTACGAGCAAGCTGACCCGATCTCATAAATAAACTAAATAAATAGCCCCTTATCAGTCCAATAAAACCAATAACCTAACAGTTATTCAATGTTTAGTACCTAAGGGTTATTCAATGTTAACACTGCAATACCAATATGTACCTCTACCTAATGTACACAAGCATGACACTGTTATGTAAATACTGGATATGTAAAATCAACCAAGTTAAATTACATAAAAGAATTTAAAGTCCTTTTGAAATATATTCAAAATTTAAAATGAATTCAATGAAGCTTTAGTATAAAAATGCTTCATGTCTTTAGTTTGAGTTCTATGTATATATACTCACAAGTTGGGTTCAACTGCAAATGACATTAACCCTGATCAGCCATCACATCATGTGCTGGCAGGCCTTTGTCTATGCAGCATGCAGTTGGATCCCACTTATAAGTGAGTTTAAATAACACACAATACATAGGTTCAATAGACACTTTATTGTACATATAAAATAATCTTTGGCATAACAGGCAAATCCTGTCACAGCACACTGCACCAACCTAGCTCTGAATTTGTTCTATAGGAATACCTCAGGAAGAGAGACTTGAGGGAGTTTGTAGGGTTGTGAAGAGTATCAGACACCTGTAATGGAGCCGCAAGGGGATGATACGAGGTATATAGGGACAATGATAACCAAAACTCGATAAGTCTGATCCTGAGGATTGCTGTGATAACAAACATCAGCCGATACTCCATATATGCACCGTAGGAAGTGGGTATGAAGTATATATGGCATAATGGTTGAGTACATTTAAGTACTGATACAAATGGGGGTGCAAAATCAAAGCTGTGAATGCATGAAAGTTGGCAATAGCCCCCCAGAACAGAACTGGAATTACGCAAGAAATGTCCCAGATAAATGACATGCTGGATGGAGGGGAGGCAGGTGGTTCTTTCTGCAAATAATTTTAAGTTAAATGCAGCATCTACACTGAAAAGCACACATCTCTGCAGGCATCCCAGTTGCTGCATGAATGCCCAAACACTGATATAATGTTTGACCACATGCTCCAACTCAAGTCATCTGATTGGTTCAAAAAACATGACAACGTATGTAAATTTAGTTACTAGCTTATTAACATATACTAGCTGCAATGACATCATGTCTGGGCAGAGAAACCATAGTAGACAAAGAGGGGCCCAACAAGGGGCCAGAGAAGGATGCACTGTGTATTACTTAAACAATATTTAATCAATTAAATTACAATATATGCAATAAGTTTTCCAAGTTGGGAGTAACATTTAATACTAAAATTTTTGACTCAAGTTTTCTGGTAAAACTGGGCCTAGTGAGGCTGAATGGTTGAAGATGCTCGCCTTTACAGACCAATGACATCTCAATTCTGTGTGAGCTTGAGGCCCAGGCTTGACCAACATGGGTATGTGAGAAAGCTAGCAAGTGGCTTCCCATGGGGCATAGGTTCTTTGCAGGGTTTCCTGAGTTCTTCCTCCACCAAATATACTGGCCACTATGTATAGCCTATCATGTGCTAGAAACCCAGAAAACCAAACCTAGTCAAACAACATGTGCCAAGTGTGAGGAACAACTCTTGTATACAATGTGACCAAGAATCATTTTCATATACCATATTTTATCAGGTTATAAGTAGCTTCCAACTGTGAACAGTGTAGACTTACATCAATTACATAAATACACTGAAAGGTCTGAGTCTACCAAATTTCCTTGATAAGCCCACCCCAACAACAATAAAAAGTCCACACCCATTTTTGGGACAAATTTATTAGTCAGGTACCCTGGTCTTATCATGGAAAAAATACTGTATTTTCCTTTTTTGATCTATGATTACAAGCAAATGGCACAGACTCAGTGAAATCAGTGATGGTAGATCTCGGTCTATGTACAGGGTTCATACAGAATTCTGAATGATAAATTCAAAGACTTTTCCCAAACTTTCAAAGACCACAAACATAGATTTCCAAGACCTATTTTCGCTAACATTTTGTATACAAGTTATGTTATATGAGAAAACAATGAATGCAAAATTCTACAATATTGTTTAATGATGAAATTCAAACTATAATTAATTTACTAAAATTGCTTTATAATGATCTGGAAGATAGGTTCTGATTTTCTCCTCATGCTCTTCCTCTGCCTTCTTCTTATCCAGATGGGCACGGAACTGATGTCTTGAAGAGGAGGCATATGTCATCATTTCATTGCTAATGATGATTTCCAAAGGTCCACCTGCTTTTCTCATTGTGTCAATGATTAGCCTTTGAGCTCTGAGGCTTTTTCTGCTGAGGTTCTCAATAGACACCTGTTTGTTGACAGAAAATCCTCTCTCCACTGTTGCCTGCCCATGTGACAACAACAACATTTTCTGACGAACATTCCAAACTTTAACATATTCCCTTCTTTAGGAAAGGACGGAATAAAACACTTCATCAAGGCTGTCATCTGTTCTATTAAAGCATTTCAAGGGATGATTGTCCGAGTGGATAACTTCATCCAATAATTTTCCATATTGAGTCAATATTAAATCACATCAGGACTCTACTTCTCTTCCTGCCTCACACATAATTCTGAGGACCCTACAGAGTTTTGCTTGTCCCTTTTCTTATCTGACTCTGATTGCATAAATCTAGGATCAGACCAGGACATGTTTTTCACCAAGGGATATTTCAGAGGTGATTTCTCAAACAGCTTCTCTACCATTGCAATCATAAAGTCTCTGCACGCTGTTCTGAAAGCAAATCTATCCCTGTCTGAAGCTCCTGCCTTTAACAATGTTTGTGAAGCTGAAAAGCCAACATTAACTTTTCCTGCATCAAGGAAATTCTCTTTCTTATCAAACCTGATGTTCACTAATGCTGTCACAGACTTTGCCTTGGACATGATTTCAGGTTTCATGTAAAGTTACATGAGGTCTTTCACTAAAACTCCCAGGTCTGTGGCAAGGAATGGAAGCATAGGTTTATCTGTTTGGTAAGCCTCCAAAAAGGGTTGTGCGATTCTGGCAGTAGTTACAAAGAACTGCAACTTAGCTTTAATCAAAGGATCCCCAACAGCATCAAGAACATACTTAAAGGGCTTGCAGGTTGCTATTATATTTTTATTCTTCACAGCTGAACAAAAGTCAGTGAGATGAGCCAAAAGAAAAATGACCCTCTCCTCTGGTTCAACATTCTCAAGCCACCTGAAACAAAGAAAATTGTATTCAGTTAGATTAAAACAGAAAAGAATTAAAATATACTAACTGAAATAAAACAAAAAATAAAAGAACTTGAATTTTGTTTGAATACCAAGTAAAGTTATATTGAAAAATGTTCAGAAATGAAGTGAATTAAAAACGTAAAACAGATTGTATAAATAGACATCTAGTAAACCAAACAAAATTTCGTACCTGTGTTTACAATACTTCAGTGGAAATACAGTTGATCCTGTAATGTCCATGAAATCTTGTCTTCTTGCTGGTGAATCATGGTATAGGTGGTACACACTGCTCAGAAGAGTTTCCAAATCCCATGGTACTGCTGCATAGCCACTGCGAAATGCATTATGCATAACATGAAGTAAACAGCTACCAACTTCTAACATTTTCAAGGGTGTTGAATGTGAAATATGAGACTGCAACAAGTCATACAATTTCCAATTAACTGCTGGTCCATCTGTTGACAGCTGTAGAAGAACCTTATACCCTAGGTCAGACAAAATGGGCTCAAACTTGTCCACCAGATCTTCAGCACAAGAATGACCAAGAAATTGAGAAGTAATATAATATGAGCTGATTTTGTTGCAGTTCCATATCCGTACATGCAAGTCCATTTGCTTCTCCTGCATAGCTTTGTTCAGAGTCTCATCAAACAGAAGGACAGAAGTTGGCCTCTCTCACTTCCGTCAACAACTGATCAGCAAAATAAGGTGTTATTCCAAACACCTCTAGATAGGCTGCCTTGCTTTCACTGCATGAAAACTGTTCAGCAATCGTACTGTCAGGAAACATTGGTTTGAAAATATTGTTGATGCCCTTTCACGAGTTCAGGCTGTAATGGCTGTCGAACACATTTCATTGTCCAGGGAACTTCGACCCATAGTACTTCAGATTTAGTGCAAAAAGTATTTAAACTAGTCTTTAAAGTAGAAGTTGCTAGAGCTGATTTGGTAGGCTGCTTTGTACTCGTCATGCCATCTGCTACTGGCTGTGAAAAGTATCCACTTACTGGTGCGATTAGTTTTGCTGATTTTTTATTTTGTTGGTGCTTATATCCTAGAAACAAATCAAAAGTAATTATCATTGCTAGACTATCAAGTATCAGCCAAGAATTTTATCAAAAGTCAATAGTGATGATGCATTATCAAAGGAATTATATCACTTAGTTTACTGAATTTATTAAAATAGATGTCCAACCTTCATTTCTATATTAAACCAAGGAACATTATTATGTAGAACAAAATTTTTGAAAATGATATTTTCCCCTCAAACATGTTGAATAAACAGATGGTATAAGTAAATTTAAACAGGCCCTCTTTTCAATTTGCCACGTCTCCCAAATCATCAAATTAAACAATATCGTATTTTATACCGCAAGAGTTATGAGTTATCGTTATTTTGCCCAAAACTACCAATAGCTTATACCTCTGCATCTTTGTTCCACTAAATGAAAAGTGTGTAGTTATTGTGTACTAATTTGCATCTTACCTTTGGCATGACTTGTAGGGGCTCCTTCTCCCATCGAAGCCAAGTTGATCATCTGTTTACACAATGTACAAAATGCTTTTCATGTACATGTTTTATCCTTTTTCAGCCATTCCTTGTATTTCTCTTTTTCAAGTCAGATATTGTTGAAAGAGCAAAGACCTGGCATTTTTAAACACGAGGTGAAACAAAAATGAAGATGTAAATTGACTGAACAAATTTTGAATCCTTGAGCGTGTGTTACTTTTAGGAACTTTCTACATAGAGTGAGCACCTGTTCAATGTAACTAAAATTCATTTGGCTGAACAGTCTTGTAAAAAAAAAATTGTGAATTAGTGTAATAGTGTAATGAACATTTCAATTGACCAAAGCTGATGGACTCGTCCAATCAAATTGAACGATTCATCAAAAGAAAGAAGCCCGGAAAACTGACTACATCTGAATCTAATGACCTTAGGCAATTTTATCTGTGATTATAATAATAATAATGAGCACTTTGTCTAGCACCTAATCGTTAGAAGCTCTAAGCACTTTACAACATTAGATAACACCATGAAATTAGAAAACAAACAACGTGCTGAAAATAGTTATGGTGCTGACTTCCTTTGATGAAGGGTACGTTGTTTTTATTGAAAATTGTAGCCGCTTTGCTTTGATGAAGAGTGCATGTGTTATTGAAGTTGCCACCAAGACCAACTTTGGATGGCCAAATAAATGCTCGTTTGTTAATGCGGCAGCCATGCAACTGAACAAGTCATCAAAAGAAAGAAACCAAGAAAACTTGACTACATCCGAATCGAACAACCTTGGACAATTTTATTTGTGATTATGGAAAGAAATTAAAATATTTGGGTTTATTTCAATTTTCAAAGACTTTTAAAGACCTCAGGGTAATCTGCTAGATTTTCCCAAACTTTCAAGGCCTTGAAAATGCTACCTCATTTTTCCCAAACTGTCAAAGACCTTCAAAGACCATACGAACCCTGATGTAGTTTGCAGTCAGATGGTCATGTACATAAATAAATACTGTACTTTCTCAAGATTTTTGTTTAAATTTAAGTTTTAAAGCATATTGTTGACCAATACTTTTCATTGTGTGGATAGTAGAAGAAAGGCAAAAGCAAGCTTCAAACATGTACAATGTCACACAAAAATTCTCCATTATTCCTTATAAAAACTTTTAATTCTTCAAATTTGATAAACATTTTCAAGATTTCCTCATTGAATTAACTAATCCCTTTAAAAACAAGTTTAACAAGAAGGAGTGAGAGAAACTGACCATGTGTGTATTGGCATCCTGCCAGTTCTGGTCATAGTTCTCAAAAAGCATAGATTTTGAAATTCAAATAACTTCTGAATTTTTTTAAATTTGAGTGACTTTGATAGGTTTTTTGAAGAGTAACAATCAACATCACCTTGTTATGACATCTATTCAAAACATTCACATAGTTTGCTTTGCTTTGCAGGGGAAAGCAGTATGATGAAAGACCAATTAAGGACAATTATTTTATTAGATGTGCATGTCCTAGATGGCTCAAAAAATACATGCATGTAACTATAAAACTGGCAATAAAAAATGTGTAGAAAATGCATTTATTTTATGGATAACATCAGATTATGTGTAGAAAATGCATTTATTCTATGGATAATATCAGATTATGTTATTCTTAGATCTATTGATTGCAGGCCTCAGTCTGTGGAATTTGAGAAGTACTGTAAGGTCAAGGTTATTTTCTGACACCACTAATTTTTGTGAAAATACCCAAAAAACATCAAGCAAATACTATTTAACCAATGCATTATGCTACCAGAAATAGGTAACAAATAATAAAGCCATAAATTTGCAATCCTATCAATTGATTGTTGTACCAAAGCTAGAAAGTGAGTAGTTATATTAAGAAAATCCCTCTTAAAATAGATGCACTCACATGTCACGCATGGTACCATATTTGTTTTTGGCTGAGTCAGTTTGGTTGGAAGGAAGGGTCTAGTTAATTTATATATTGACTTCAATGCTTCAGTGTTGTTTATGAATAGTTATGGTAATGTTTTATCAGCAACAATGAAATTAGGACAAACAGTATGGTATGAAGACACTTGTGCATTTAATGTCATGTACATATTACAGGGATTATTTCAAACAAATTTAGAGATCTTTTCCACTGCATTTTATAGTGAACTTTCAGAAAGTATAAAAGAACTGGATTAAGGACAGTCAATTAAACATTTTTTACTAACTTTCAATTACAGTATTGTAATTTAGGTACTTCAAGCAGTTAAAATTAATAACAATGTATAGTTCTACTGAGCTCTTTTAAAGTCATATTGCCAAATAAATGGCATATATCTCTCCATCCAGACATACACTTTCAAATATGAGTATACTGCATAAGAAAATAATAATTTTTTTACATACATACAAAATATCTTTCTAATAAACATATAACACAGAATATTCTACTTGAAAAAAGTACTGCTTACAACCAACAATAAATGTAAATATGTATACTGAGTAATAAGAGGACATATAAACAGGAGAACAAAACACACGCACACACACATTCTCACACTTTTCCCTGTTCAGAAGATCTCACTTCACCCTAGTTCTATCCCTAAAATTCGAGTCTAGTTTGTTCCCTGAGAATGGTGTACTGAAATGACCTTGCAATACTTTCAGATGCCAATCAAAACAACTCTCCTCTGCATGACATTATGGTGTCATGATTTGATTTGTCATGAGGTGTTATTACATGTGTTATCAATACACATTATGATATGGAAATACTCACATAATAAGCAGAGTAGTCATTAGATAATAATTACTAGAAGTCAGTATTCACTGAGAGAGGATGTAGACAAGATGTTTTCATATGAATTGAACCTCAGTACATTATTTTCATAAAGATTTCAGCCAGCTGAGATTTGACAAAATGGGATAGCATCCTCTGTGATGCTAAATGCAGTGTACTGATAGATCCAAGTTTGGTAGACATCTCTAGGTCTACACAGTCCAAAGTTTGATGCACACTATATATTCACAATCCTTCATGCTTGCATATACATTCTACTTTACATAAAATGTACATTTAAATGATAATATTTTTAAAAATAAATCTGAGCATATTTTTTTTACCTCACCTAAGGTACCCAAAGCCAAAATCAATAACCCTCTTGCATTTGATCATAAAATGGACAAATACATTAAAATATCATCATTCTTCCTAATTTAGACAACCATTTCCATGGCTATTGCTACATGATAGAAGATTCCAACATCTCTCACTCTACTATTGTATGCAAAATAAAAAGACTACCTCATTGTTACTGAGGTCCAGCCTCCAGAGGTTGGGACAGACTTCTAGGTTGAACACTTCATACAGGCTGTTTCCACGCAGAATAAGACAACATAGCTTGCTGCATAAGTTCAGCTTCTCTATTGAGCCTGTAACAAACAAAATTGATAAACAGGAAAAAACAAACTATCTATAGTAATTTTATATCATTCAGTCATGCATCCATGGTAGTTACCAAGAAACATTTTCTATAGCTCTCTAATTTCCTCTAAAAATGTCAAAAGAAATTGTTATTACAAATTCAAAAGCAAGACCAGGAGTCTTAGTTCATACAATTCAAAAGATTTCATAAATCTGGAACCCGATCTATAAGCATTCAATGAAATACAATAAATATTTCAGTGCTTTATTTCTCTACTGTTCTTCTGCAACTTACCAATTCCCAAGTTTGACAAGTCAAGATACTCCACAGCCTGTAGTGGACCATGGGCCTTGGAGCGAAGAAGCTGCAAATAATAATAATAATAATAATACCACATGGAGTTTTGTATTGACAAATTTTGATGAGTTCAACACCTCAAGTTTAAGATGATTTCCTAAGGAAAGATTTTCTCCAGATATTAAATAAAAGTTTCAGTCTTTTGATATCAATAAAGCAGAATAGGTGTCAAGTTATGAAATAAAATTTTATTTCACCACAATTTTACAACTATTATTAAAATCTTATATCACAGACTATAAGACCAAACAGGATAGTGTTTGACAGTATTTAAAATGGAAAAGATATGAGAAATAACAGTAAACCAACTTCTTTTACATGTGCTTAATAGGAAAGATAAAAATAAGGAATGTTTAGGTTCTAAACTGATATGTTACATATAACTACATAATTGACCAATCCATATGTTACATATAACTACATAATTGACCAATCCATATGTTACATATAACTACATAATTGACCAATCCATATGTTACATATAACTACATAATTGACCAATCCATATGTTACATATAACTACATAATTGACCAATCCATATGTTACATACAACTACATAATTGACCAATCCATATGTTATATATAACTACATAATTGACCAATCCATATGTTACATATAACTACATAATTGACCAATCCATATGTTACATATAATTACATAATTGACCAATCCATAATTAAAATGGGTCCTTTCTATTTGCGTATGAAATACCAACTGAAAATGAAATGCCAGCTGTTCACAAAACATTGATAATTTCATCTAAATTCTTCAAAACTTAAAATACTTTTCAAACATCAAACTGTTCAACATGCTGTTTATCCTGTGTTCAAAATGCATACTGTCTACCATCTGTGTTCGAAATGCATGCTGTTACTCCCTGTGTTCAAAATACATACTGTCTACCATCTGTGTTCAAAATGCATACTGTTTACCCTCTATGTTCAAAATGCATACTGATTGCACTCTGTGTTCAAAATGCATACTGTTTACCCTCCATGTTCAAAACTTTAGCACTCTTCTGAATCTCATTACAATCTTTGTCAATTTGCCATTAAACCCCAAAATACTTATCCAAATTTGCAAACAACATTTTCTCTAAGTCTCGACCTGTCTTGATTTTGAGGTCACATGCACTATTCATTCAGCTACACTTTGAAACAAACATAATAATGCAAGCTAACTTTGTTCATTGGATGTACACTAATGACCACATGTACATCTCTGTATCTCTCTGCCTCTGAATTCAGTCATTGTAAATACAGAGGTCATGCTAGGATTTTACAACTAGGAGTCCAGGACTCCTCTTTTGGTAAAAATAGGCATCCCACCAGCAAAAGTTGCAGTCACCTCCCATAAGCATATTGGGGTTACCTGAAGTGGCTAAATGTCCAGATGAGATGAACCAGTAGTTGTCATTGAGTTTAATTTTCCAAATTCTTTACACCACTGACATATAGTTCTTGTTTGTCCATTTGAATCAGAGTGAATTTTGTCAATTCAGGGAAAGATCTTATTCCAAACACTAAGCCAGGCATCACACACTTTCTTACACTTGGCTACTGTTCTATCTAAATCATCAGTTCTAGCAACTTTAGCACTCTTCTGAATCTCATTACAATCTTCGTCAATTTGTGCTTTAACCCCAAAATACTAATCCAAATTTGCCAATGGTATTTTGTCCAAGTCTTGACATGTCTTCATTTCAAGGTCATATCCACTATTAATATTCGGCTACACATGGAAATGAACAAGATCATGAAAGCTGAAGTTGTTTATTTGATGCACTCTTATAATGACCACATGTACATCTCTGGGAATTCCTGCCTCAGAATTCAGTCATCATCATAATAATAATAATAATAATGATAATAATGAGGACTTTGTATAGCGCCTAATCTTTAGAAGCTCTAAGCACTTTACAACATTTGACAACACTTAAAAAACATATATAATGATATGATTACAAAAATAAAAACAAACACCACAAAATTAGAAAACAGAAAACATGCTGTAAATATTTAAGGTAAGGAAACATTATTAGGTCTTTAAGTCTGTTCTTGCAGTTGAAATAGGTGAGTTTTAAGAGAGCTCTTAAATGAGATCACTGTGTCTTTGTGTCTAAGTTCAGTGGGCAATTCGTTCCACGTTGCTGGGCCCTGGTATGCAAAAGAACATTGTCCATATGATTTCATTTTCATAGTGGGAATGATGAGAATACGAGTGTCAGAAGAGGAGCGTAAGTATCTTGCTGGTGTATACACATGGGTGAGGTCGGATAGGTATATTGGACTGGAGCCCATCAGTGAAATGTAGCACAGAGAACAAATTTTGTGTTTAATTCTGGGTCGAATGGATAGCCAGTGTAGGGTACAGAGCAGGGGAGAGGCGTGCTCTGATTGTGGTACTCTAAGGATGATCCGAGAAGCTGTGTTTTGAACTTTCTGAAGTTTCTAGAGTAGATATTGAGACAAACCAGACAGAATTGAGTTACAATAGTCCAGTCTTGAAAGTACTAAGGAACACACAAGTGTTTTAGTGGCATCAAATGAAAGATACTTGCAAATGGAGCTGATGCGTCTCAGCTCAAGATATGCAGCCTTGCATATGTTCATGACATGTTGGTGCAATGAGAGAGTACTGTCGAGAGTAACACCTAGGTTTTGTACTGACTGTGTGAATTTAATGTTGGTATTGCTGATCTTTATTGTCTGAGGTAAAGGATGTGAATGAGAAAGTCTTTGTGTTGTAATCAGATGGCTTCAGTTTTATCATCATTCATCTGCAGCTTGTTACATGTCATCCATGATTTCACATCAGCAATGCACCTCTCTACACCTTGGATAGCTTCAACTTCAGCTGGATGGCTAGATTTGTATATTTGGGTGTCATCAGCATACAATTGGTGAGACACTGGATGATGATCTATGACACTTGAGAGTGGCTGAGTGTATAGAATGAAGAGAACAGGTCCAAGAACAGACCCCTGTGGAACACCACAACATAGATCAACTGGGCTGGAGTGTTTTCCATTTGTGGACACAATTTGTATCCTGTTAACCAAGTAGGACTTGAACCATAGTAAGGCTGTATCATGAATGCCAAATACATGCTGGAGATGGTGAAGTAATATATCATGGTCTATTGTGTCAAATGCTGCAGACAAGTCAAGGAGTGTGAGGACTGTAATCTTTCCACTATCCAAAGCAGAGAGAAGGTCATTAACTACTTTCAGAAGAGTAGTTTCAGTACTGTGGCAAGGGCAATATGCAGACTGTACATTGCTGAAAAGACTGTTTGAATTCAGATGAGATACAAGTTGGGATAGAACAACTTTTTCTAAGATTTTTGACATGAATGGGAGATTAGAAACTGGGCGGTAGTTCTTTAAATCGTTATGGTCGAGTGTTGGTTTCTTCAGCAGAGGCTTTACAATGGCAGTTTGAAAAATGATGGGAATTCCCTGGATGAGAGAGAGGTATTAATAGCATCAGTTAGTGAAGGTAATATTGGATCTAAGCACTCAAGCAGCAGTGATGTCGGAATCGGATCAAGTTCACATGACTTTGGTGCACTCTTCATCACAACTGTATGTACTAAATCCATAGAGACAGGTTCAAATGCTGCTAATGGTTGCCGCTGAAATTCTGTATTGCAACTGTATGGTGACAATGAGACAACTGAAATTGTGTTGTCAAGCTTATCTCTGATGGTTTGTACTTCATAAATATCAGCACATTCTCCCACCATTCAGCTTCTAGTCTAAGTCTTTGAACTTGCTGCCCAGCTATTGGATCATGTTATTTTGATGTACTCTTATAATGACAACATATACAACTGGGGGCCTCAAAGCCACTGAATTGTGTCCTTGTAAATATCAGCACAGCTAAAATGATCAATTGATCAACATATTTTCCCACTCAGCAAGTGGTTGAAGCAGGGCTGGCAAGCCTTTGAATTTGCTGCCAAGCTATTGTGTGCATATGGAGTACTCCTTCCTAAGTAATTTTCTGCATCCCAGATAAAAAAAATTTGCATCCAAATATGCATGATTAAGCATTTCTGAGACCTCTGAAATATCAATACATTTTCCCACCACTCAGCAGCTAGATGAAATCTTTGAACCTGCTGCCAGCTATTGTGTCACGGTCTTTCAATGTACTCTTATACTGACAACATGCACATTTGTGGTGTTTCAGTCACTGAAATCTGCTATTGTAAATATCAGCACAGCTAAAATAATCAACTGATCAACATATTTTCCCACTCAGCAGGTGGCTGAAGCAGGACTGGCAAGCCTTTGAATTTGCATACTGAGGACTCCTGTGTAAGTGATTTTCTGCATACCACATAAAAAATTTATGTCCAAATATGGGTGATTAAGTATTTCTGAGACCAATGCAGATAAATGCAGCCAATAATTCTCAACTGCTGGCATGATAAGACTCATGTCTATTATGAATCAACATCATAATTTCTACATGTATGTTGGACAGTGCTGTGATATTCAAGACTATTATGCAACATTTTGTCATATGTTCTGAACCATTCTTATGACAGGCTGGAAAGTGAAGCCATATGGATGCCTATCTAAGGCAGATCTGTTAATAGTGCAACATGCATTTAACTGATTCTTAATAACTCTGGCTTGAAAAGGTAAAAGATTCCAGCAGTCCAACTCAAATGTAAATGAAAGTATTATTTTCTGTGATATATTAATACCATATCAGAATGAATTTTGCAGAATTTATACCCATAACATATTGCCAAAATAAATCAAACTTATTACATGTACAGACTATATTTCTGGATGTTAACTGAGTGGTTTCTGAGTAAGAAATATTTTCCCTTTAATATTTAAAAATTTCTGACTAGTATTTTTATTGCATAATCCACTGTATTTTCATTAAATGAAAGGAAAATAATTCAGAATAATAAACATGCTGAACTCAGTTTAACATGTCAATGAACAGAATACAGATTTTAATTTGCTAACTGATATTGGGAGTCTATGAGAAATAAAACTGACTCCCTTTCAGTGGTATAGCAACCCCTGCAACTGCAACTGTGGGGGGAGGTGGGTATTAGGACCAAAATTCAAATCCAACAACTTTTCTTCAATTAGATGGGGCCCTAGAATTAAGCTTTGTGAGGAGGTGCCCATAATATCTTGCTAAGCCATTGCTCTCTTTCTCTCTCTGCGATTTTGGGGCCCTGGGTGACTTGGTTGCCTTAGGTGCTCACCACCACAGCTAACTCACACAACTCTGTGTGTGTTCAAGTTTAGTCTCAACCATAGTGAGTATGTAAGATAAGTTGCCAGTAGTGTCATATGGGACAGTGGTTTTTCCTGGGTTCCTCATCCACCAAATAGGCCTACACTGGCCGCCAAGTATACTGGTAACTCATCATGTACAAAAAAAAACAACAAAAAATCAAACCAAACTAGCTGTGACTAAGATCTATTCACCCAGAAACAGGAGAAAGATAGATATCATTAATAAATAGCGCATCTGATAAAGTCCATCCAGTTAAATTTAAACTACAGCCTAGCGATGGGATACAGAATTCGGAATACCTGGAAAAGCAGACAAGAAAGCCACCTCATACAAAATGAATCGACGACACTTATTTGGTATTGCTGACAAAACTGACAACACAATTTTAGAGGTTAATGTAAGCCCTGTCTTTCTGACCGGGGAAATAAGTGGAGATACAGTGTGATTTGTTTTATTACGTTCTTTCTCATCAACGTTACCAAGTTCTCCAATCAGAGTGAACTTATATTGGCTAATCTACTCTCTTAAATTTCAAAATACATCGACCATACTCAGGGTTAAAACATTACTGATACACAAAAAATCTATCATTTATCTTCTAATTACAAGAACCACACATCTTTACCTGTGATGTAATTCTCATTTTTCAATGTAATCTATGAATATCCCATATAGGCCCAACATGCTGATGGCCCATCATTTTAACACACTACTGCCTTATTACATCGCTTCCATAAACAACAATCTACGCGAAAAAGAAATAGTTTAGAAAGAAATATAACCTTAATATGTTAATACAGAGATAATTACAACCAATATCCTTGAATGTTTCGTTTCCAAATTTATTACTATTATATTTTGGTGAAATAAGTTGATTTCACCACAGAAACACTGAAGATAATAGTTTGCACGGTTTCCAAAGCGGAGTCATTTGTTGCAAAGTGCGCTACCCTTTTTAGGGCATAGCCTGGTACCCTGACTCGTAATCGTGTTGTGCTCCATATGGAAGTCTAGGGTACCAGGCTATTGTTTGGGTACTGAATTCAGTTACATCCCTTTGATCCAGAATACCCGGTCACGAAAATAAAGTAAAATGAATCAGGCGTCATTAATTAAATTCCATTTTCTTTACAGATACTTAGTTTCTTCTTTTTTCTTTTTCTACGTTTTGTCGCTTAACACTTTCGATAGCATGATATCTTTCTTTCTTTGTTTTTTTTTTTTTATTTTTTTTTTTATCTATTAACACATTTTCAATAGCTTAATATTTAATCTAATTTTTAAAAGTCTTTAATTACTAATTTGAAATGCATAGCTTGTATTATTTATTTTAAAAGATTTAAAACTTACATTATTTTTCATCGTCTTTTTTTAATACAAAGCAAATGTGATATTATATATATATATATATATATATATATATATGTATATATATATATATATATAGAGTATATATATATATATATATATATATATATATGTATATAATGAGGGACTTTCGGAAGTGAAGCCTAATCTTTAGAAGCTCTAAGCGCTTTACAACATTTGACAACACTTAAAAAAAAAACATATAATGATATGATTACAAAAATAAAAACAAACACCACGAAAGTAGAAACAGAAAATATGCTGTAAATATTTAAGGCAAGGATACATTATTAGGTCTTTTAAGTCTGTTCTTGCAGTTGAAATAGGTGAGTTTTAAGAGCGCTCTTGAATGAGATCACTGTGTCTTTGTGTCTGAGTGCAGTGGGCAATTCGTTCCACGTTGCTGGGCCCTGGTATGCAAAAGAGCGTTGTCCATATGATTTCATCTTCATAGTGGGAATAATGAGAGTACGAGTGTCAGAAGAGGAGCGTAAGCATCTTGCAGGTGTGTACACATGGGTGAGGTCAGATAGGTATGTTGGACTGGAGCCCGTCAGTGAAACGTAGCACAGAGAACAAATTTTGTGTTTAATTCTGGATCGTATGGATAGCCAGTGTAGGGTACAGATCGCAGGGGAGAGGCGTGCTCTGATCGAGATTCCTTTATTTATTATTATTATTATTATTATTATTATTATTATTATTATTATTGATGTTGATGGTGGTGTAATGATGATATCCACGTCGGAGATGATGATTATGTTGTGTCGTTTCTTTACCGTTTAAAAATCTGATACATTATAAAATATACTGTAATTTAAGATATTAATTAGAAAATATTCCAATAACCATCAATAGAGATTTTAAGAACATATTTAAAGAAATCGGTCAAATATTTTCTGGAAAAGCATTATTTTCCTTGTATTAATAAATGATGCAAGTAAAAAAAAGATCAAATAATTGAAAACTGCTGCTTATCCTTAGATTGCAGCATTTTATTTACTTTTTCTTCTCAATTTTATGTATAATATACATCATATTTTGATTATTATTTCCTTTGTTGTTAATCCATTTCATCCAAAATTTCAACGTCTGAAATTAAATATTTTTATCTAACGACAAAAGTCATGATATAGAAAATTATTTATAATGCAATGTGGAGATGCTTCATTGCTACAAATTTCAAAGGGGACATTTATTTTTAATTTACTTAGATATTAATATGATAAGAATCATATATAAATGTAAATATTGTGCTGCAGTTATGTGACGTTTACATTTGAGAAAGAATGAAAGCAAAACATTAGATACCTGAAATTATATAATTCATGACATGACAATATTGACTTCCATATGAATGCTGATTCCAAAATTGTACAGTAAAATATATTCATAGTGTAAATAAATGAAAGGGGTATTTGCTTTGTTCAAATTAATTAGTGATAAGATTAGAGATAATCTGAAATTATAAAATCGGCTCTGCATGTAGCGCCATCTAAACGAGACATACAGGAGCACTAAGGCCAATATTTATGTAATTATACATTAGTTGTAAAATTGTACGACACAATACTTTTTTGTTTTATTGTTAACACTTAAAGATTGAAATCGACACATAACACACCATAAATCGAGATACATAAGTAGTAGGGTAATTATCACGTTTTTACGCTTCCTATTTTTTATTTTTATTTTTTTTTTTTTTTATTTTTTTTTTTATATTTATTTTTTTATGCTTTCTTGTGCTTCCTAACTAATTTCTAAACTACTGGAAGTAAAACGAGGCGGGGGGGGGGGCGATTCAGAAACTGCTGGTGTAAAAGTAAAATAAACAGAAAGAGAGGCGGGCGGGGAGGAGTATGATGGGGACAATTGCAAAACTATTAATATAAATAAAGAATGGGTAAATAAAGTAATAAAGAAAGCGACCAAGTAAGAGGCCATGGGTTTGAAATTGAACTAAAGTAGAACAAATGGAACAGGATAGGAACACAAAATTTAAAAGCTGTAACGACTCTGCATGCAAACTAGGAACTGATCACGGATTTTCCATGGCATTACATAGTAGCATCAACTGAGAATAATACATTTAAATGTATATGCGGAAAGACATTGAATTATAAAACAATTTATTCACATTATTTAAAAACAAAACTACCACAAAAGTAGGGAGCAGAATACTTGTTGAGCATCAGTAGTGAAGGGGGGTAATTTAGGGGCAATGGAGCCTTAATGGTAAAATATTGCGTTTGTACCCTGGGGACCAACAGGAATTTATCATTGTGGGACTGCCTAGGGACAATGGGAATTTAAGATATGGATTTTATAGCGACAATGTATTGGGACTGTCTAGGGACAATAGGAATTGGAGAGGGGTGACGTCACGGTACTGGACACTGGGGAAACAATGGCAACAATGTTGCAAGTGGCTGACCTCAGTCGGGCAGAACAGTGTTGCAAAGGGGCTGACCTCAATACGCACTACTCTAGGGACAAACACAAAAGAGACATAGACACAGAGACATGGATAGAGACATAGACATATACAAACAAACAAACAACTATACAACCAACAAAAAAAATATTAGTCAAGAGAGAGTAGGCATCTTTTCCAGACATATGAGTGGCCCTGAAAAGGGCCTTTGGCTCTTTGTTGACACCACTGAGTTAACATACCGTAAGGGCACACTAATATTGGCCATCATATAAAAAGGGAAAACGTCCAAGATCGATAGTTCGTTGTGACTACATTTGCCAAGTGTTAGGAGTATATGCCCTTAAAATAAGTAACAGAAAAAAGTGAAGACAACAAGCTTTGTAAAATGTAACAAATAATTTATTTCCCTAGAATACAAAGTGATAAATAATAAAAAAAGAACTTACGGTATTGCGAATTAAATCCAAAATTAATCCAAAAATTAAAGACACAAGTCCTAGTAATAAAAAGTCCTGAATAAAATTCTGTTCAAATCCCAAAGACATCCAAAATTGAAGGCGATGACGTGTCTTTTATAGCCTGAATAGTACTGATGTCTCAACAGTCTCTTGTTGAATCATAGAAATATTATTCCAGGTTTGAATTCAGTATAAATTCCAATGAATGTCTTTATCCAAGAATTTTGTCAGAGCACCTTTGTATTTCCAGAGAAAATAATCACTTGAAATCAATAATTTGAGGAAAGTAAAATTCACCCCAAGCTGGACACAACATAAAGTGCCAGATGTTTAAGCACAACTCAGCGATACAGCACAACATCATGGGATCTTCGCTATGACTACTACTGCTACACCAACCATGGAAAGTGATGCTGTCCGTGTCAAACCTGACGGATGCGAAAGCGATGCCACTCATTATCGTGGACTCTTTACTGATTTTCATCCTCAACGTGAAACCATGCAGCTACCACCCTACTGATGTCATCCATGCCTTAGCAAATTACTTAGGGTTTCACCGTACCATTACCGAAATGAGCCTGCGAAAGAAAAATATTCGTTCCCTGTGCGTTTGTCTGAATATTGTAACTTTGAAAGTCGATTCCAAACCTTCCAAGAAAAGTGGCCTAACTATCTGGGAAGACCAACCCGGAAGAATTAGCCAGATCCGGATTTATCTGCTTGGGCGAAAGTGATAAAGTCAAGTGTTTCAGTTGTGGTGTATCACTTCACGAGTGGGAGCAGAAAGATTTCAGCTTACCTAGAACATGCTCGTTGGTCTCCGCACTGTCACTACCTGTCTTTAGTGGGACACGAGTAATCTCTTCATGGATACTTTACAAGAGAACATTCGTGGTTTGCCTGTGGAGTTGAGGGAACGCATTTACCAAGAATTCGTCAAAATACAAGTGAAACGCAAAAAACAATTTCATCCGTTACATCACCGATGTTTGAACCACTGGTACCTGAATGCTATAAGAGGACTGATTCTGATGAAAGCGTTCCAGTGGTCGGACATTGATAAACTACTTAATGACCCGAAGGACTGGTTTGCTACTGATTCCGTTTACTACGTGGTAGACTTACTGCAACGAATTCCAGAGGAAGAGTTAGAGGGTTACCAAAATCTTTTACACAATCTAATCGTGTTTCAAGAGAAAACGTCTGTGCGACGTGTGGAGACGTGAGACATGAGAGGTAGTGACTAAACAATTTTGGTACAGTACTGAAATAAACCCGCCTCTGTTCAAAAAATACATATATTACCTTCAACAAAAGAGAGTATAAAAACTTGCTATCATGCCACGAACTTTATCATTTGTGATACAACAATTACCGTGGAAGGAAATCAATAACACTATTCAGATTGTGGAGGATTACCAACACTTTTTACGAGAACTGTGTCCATTGAATCTGGGTCGTCGTGTGGTGTGTGTCTTAGTGATTTCCTTTCTGGGATTTCGTTTACAAGCCGATTACTTGTGGGCTCTTTACGATCTGTACCTCACAGTACTACAAACAAATGAGGGTGGTACCTTTAAATGTACACGAGAGACTCATTCTGTTAAAAGGGTTGCGCTTTCATCTCGATACATCTCTACCTCTACGGGAAAAGATTCGCCAAATTTTAGTCACTGAGGATGCTTACGAAGATGTGTGTGTAGCTTGTGACTTAGACCCTCGCAAGATGTACGTGACTGGAAGAGTTTTGGTTTCGAGGCTTAGACAAAAGAAGTGGCTCAGTATTTGTGTTAATGACTTCAAACGTTCAGTGAAAAAAGTAACAGTGAAAAAGTAACCCTTGAAAGACCATTCCGAGAGGACACCTGTGTGACTGTGCCAAGAGTAGAGACCCTAAGAACATTACCCAGTATCCCTAGGACACCACACCTTCGTCACAAAAAATGTTGTACAGTCACTTGTTTATATTCCACTTTGATCGTTTTGATGTGTATTTTATCCATGTACTTAACCATTTGGCTTTTTATGTATTTTTGTTTTTCGTGTTCAATTTTAAAAATTTTGAAATAAACGTGTCCTGAAAAAGTATAAAAACTCTTGTCTTGTCTCTGTTCGTTCAAAAGTGTCAACACCTTCGTTATGGCTACCTCTGCTATCTCTGCTGCCTCATCCTTCACTTTCAAAGTAATCGACGAAAACTTAGATCGTGCTAGTTGAGAGGCCTTGTATCTTCGCCATCCCTTTAACATGTTAATTGTTGGACCAAGCGGTTCAGACAAAACCGAATTTGTCAAACGTTTGATCGAACAAAAAAGTCATTTCATCGATCGTCCACCTCAACGTATCGTGTGGTGTTACAAAGAGTGGCAATCGGCGTACAGCCTTCTGCGAGAAAGTCAAGGAGATTCCATTGTGTTTGTGTAAGGCATTCCTCGCGAAGACGACGGGATCGTGTCTGACCCTAGTCAAACCCATGTGGTCATCTTTCACGACATGTAGGAGAAGACGAAGAAGAAATTAAACTGTCGTTTACGCGCAAAGGGCATCATCGTAATGCTGTGTCATTTACATCACCCAAACATTGTTTCAACAAAGCAAAGCCCATCGCACCATCAGTCTCGATGCTCATTTCGTGGACTTGTTGAAAAGTCCTAGAGATAAATCGCACGTGCAAGTGTTAGCTAAACATTTAGGAACTTCTTGGCTGACTCATGCGTACGACGATGCCACTCAAACCCCACACGCCTATTTACTCGTTAAAACCCATAACCCCTGATTATTTGCGATTTCGTACCCATTTGTTTCACCACTGGTGCCAAGACGGAGGGTCTGTCGTGTACACGTCCCCATCGACTTAAAAAAGATTTATAAAAACCTCCGATACTTATGGTCTGTCTCACACATCGTCAGCATGACGTCCCTTCAGTCTCATCTTCCCGTCAAATTGATTCGTGCCTTGTACGGCATCAGTCGCGAAAACAATCCACAAATACGTGCTTGTGCGTTAGAAGCCAGTCTCAGAGAAGTCTTACGATGGTTTACGGTTGACAGCACGTCAATTACTTCAAGGCGTCATTCACATCACACATCATACCAAACGCTTTTTTTGAGAGAAACAAAGTAGCATTAACGCAATTGGCAGATCCCCGCATTGGCACTCAAACCAAAACGCAAATCATTTTGAAACCTGGAGGTAGCAGTTCTCTAGGAGGTGTCATCATTCGCTCCCTCTTAAAATGGGATCCCAATGCCCCAAAAGTCACCCCCAAGGAAAAAAAAAAACACTCCCCGACCCAAACGTACCCAGAAGAAAAAGAACAGTGGTGTCAAGACCAGGTCACAGCCCGATAAAAGTCCCCAGAAAAAGAAAAGTCCCAAGAAAAGACCCCAGAAATAAGCATCTACCCGCAAGGGAGACACTACGGCCAGGATGCAACCTTACATCCCCAAGACACGAACTGCAGAGACGGTGACCGCGTCTCCAGAGCCTCAGGTTCTTCCACTTCTCTGTTGCTTGTGAAACCACTGAAACCCAATTTGACACACGTCTTTCCTAATTTGATGAAAAAATGGAAACCTGTGTCTCCAGGAAGTTCTCCTCTATCGGTGACACCCTCCTCCTCTTTAGTTTCAGTGGCAGCTGCTAATAAAGTACATGCCCCCAAAAACAAAATCCAAGACAGATCGGGCATGTTACAGAGTTTACTGGATCTATCCAAGCAAGAACTGTCCCGATTTAGTCCTTTGCGAACCCCTCAACATCGAGTGATGCCTGCCATGAAGATGATACAACGGACCGACAATAAGTGGCGACACATTCCACCACTATGAAAAAAAACTGGGACAAACGGTGGGCATCAGTATATTTGTGCTCCTGAACGCATAAAGATGTCACCTACAAGAAGTGCACACCACCACTATCGTCGCTCTCCTGTAAAGAAAGGAAAACGAAAAAGAAAAGGACAGTCTCATCGTTTGACTCCGCATCCGAATAAACGATTAGCCTAGCATCGACGTCTACCCCAGAAAAGACCCAATCGTCCAAAGAAAAAGAGGAGCAACCAAAGGCGAGGATCATGTGATTCGATAGTCAAAGAAGTCGTCAAACAGACTGGTCACACACCAAACAAGCTACTCCAAAGATATTACTTTAAAAAAAATAAGATAAAAGGACGTGTGCCAAGTCATAGACGTCAGTGTATTTTATGTGTGCTCCGGAACAAACAAAGATGTCACCCCACCCCCCAGAAGCCATCCCTCTTCTACACCCAAAGAAAAGAAAAGGAAATGATTGCTTCCTCGTTTAGCCAAACATTGGGACGTGTTGTTCGTCCTGTCCAAAGCCCCTTCACCCATGCCAAAACAACTTATTCAAACAGCCTAGAAAGACGTCGTCGATACCGAGTGCGAATGTTGCCTGAATGTCTTGAAAAGAACGATACCTTTGTCTCAACATCAGAAAGAATGCTTAGCCAAGCATCGACAAGTTCTTCGCCAAATGGTATAAAGAGAATAACCATCCGTCAAAAGAAAAAGATGCTTGTGCAACGCGGAGGATTGGTGCACCTGTTGTTAGGACCCATGCTAAAAACCACATTGGAAACAATGATTACAGGACTCTTGACGGGATCTGCTTCACAAATGGATCTAAGATAAAAAGGATCAAGAAGATAAAAGTGACCTCTGGGGTGAAAAGATTTCAGACGTCACCTTTGGAATCTGATTGAAGGACGAAAACTGACATTAGTCTCTTACAAACGATGGATGGAATTCCATCGTTGGCAAGAACAACACACCCCGCATTTACCTCCCAATCCTCATTTGACCGAGATGTTCCAGGTACAACACGAATTGCAACCGTTGATGGATCGTACCGAGTTGTCAGAAGCGGCAAAATCGCTACGGTACGGTCAAGTGTTGCAGCGACTTCAAGTCTTTCGCCGGAAAGCTTTAGACGAAACAGCTCGACTGACTCTGAATGATTTTAAGACTCTGATGAAAAATCCATCACCAATATCCCCAGTAACCACGACAGATGCTGCCCCACGGATACCTTAGGAAGAAGAGGCACGAAAAGTCTTTCAAACACCGTCTGCGGATCCCATCTATAGTAAGATTTGCAGCGTCCTTGTTCACCCCTTCCCCCTCACCCCAACGAGAAGAACTCAAAGCTTGGGTTGAAAGGATGATGTCCACTCCCCCTTCGACAGAAGTGAAAAAGAAAGAAGGGAAACCAGAAGTGAAAACAGAAAGCAAGGCAAGAGCCATCCCATTACCATCACAACAACCCTCGACTTCTACTCAGCATCGTGGAACGTTTTCAACGCACCCTGAAAGAACGCATGTGAAAATATTTTGCTCACCAACACACTCTCAATCGACTTCTTAGCGCACTTGGTCAAAGTGTACAACCAATCCTACCATCGGAGCATCAGATGCGTCCCCGAAGAAATGACTCCCGACAACGAAGTGACCGACAAAGGCTACTTACATAACTGGACCACCTAATTGTTTCGTGTCATTGCCCGAGTTACAACGACAAAAAAGAAGACGAGTTGGACGACATCGAAAGCATTCTCGATCAAAGAACCCGTAAAGTGAGAAAACGTCGTGTCAAAGAAGTCAAAGTACATTGAAAAGGATATCCGCCGAGTTTTGATTCTTAGATGGACGCTTCGCAAGTCATCGACTATAAAAAGAAGTGACTATGATGCCCTTCAACACAACCTCAACCACAACAATGACCACTCCTTTTACGAGTTCTTCTCTGCAAGATCTACAGAAGCAACTCTTGTCGGTGTGGTGTGGAGAACGTGTCCCTAAAACGCAAATCGTCTTTTTCTGCCAGATCTTTGTGGTGTATTGTGTCATCGGTGCTGCCTTTGCCAATTTGACTTTGCAACAAGTTGACAAACAATTGTGGACCATTTTACAGTTGCATCGGTTACCTTCTTCCCAACTCATCCCTGAAATATTCTAACGGTAACAACGGAAGTCTTGCGGCCAACGTCAGACACACTCCCAACAGTCACCACCAAAACAACAACAACCCTCTTTTTGACACTTCTCTAATCTCGAGTGACCCCTCGGACAGCAGAACTCTGGAATTATGAATAACCAATTTTATTTAACTTTACCCAGTGACAGTTCCATTGATGCGTTTCCTTACAATACTTTGTGCTGTTTGACGGCCAAATTACCTCAGGCCATCCAACTGGATCACGAAGCCCATTGGAAAGTGACTTTGGTTGAAATAATTCATCCCACACAAATCAGAAACATCACTTAAAATCAAAACACTTTCGAGGTCGAAGTTCTAAACGACCAAGTACAACAATACTTGAGTGAAAACGAAACTGTAGATTACTCTGTGAAAAGACCAGTGTCACCGATACTCCACGGTACATCTATATGATGAAACTTCCTGCAGTCTATTATTTTAACGGTCAACATCTGGTGGACACGATTGCTTCCAGATTCAATGGGTTGTTTGGCAAAGCCTTGGACAAAACTAAACGAAGTGTCACCATGAGTACCATAAAGTGGCTCGTCGCTTACTGATGAAATTTTCGGATGCCAAAACGTTGTCCATCACATTTTGTTGTGAATTGTTTGACATTTTCGGTGGAGACCTCAAGATGATCAAGGGTACACTCATACCACTCACAAATAACTTGAATTTTTCGACGTTTTTTCGTTACCCTGTAGAAATGAACCAAGGATTAAATTTGATCTTTGTGTACTCCGATGTGGTGGAGTACAACGTGGTGGGACATACATCCGTACTGTTACTGCGAGTCATTCCTTTCAAAGCGGATTCTGCCACGACCAATGACGAAGAGGGTGGAAACACATATCACGTTCACCGCGAATTTGTACATCCTCACTATTTGCCCGTCAGTAAGTCGTATTTCGACAGTGTCAACATTGGTATAAAAGGAGATATGGGACAAAATATTCCATTCTCCAAAATGAAAATCACAGTGAAACTCCATTTTCGAAATCGATTCTCTAACGAATTGTAAGTCATGTATCCTGTGTACCGAGAAGTCGCTCGACAGCGAGGACATGGTTTAGGAGATATGCTAAAATCTGTGTCTCGTTCGGTGGCCCTCGTTTTGAAACCGATGGTGACACAACGATTTCACGCCTTGAAAGATGCCGTTCTGACGCAACCAAAAGAATTTCTCCAAAATACCATCATCGACAAACAAAACCCCAAAGAAGCCTTCTTGAGAGCAGGTAAAAATGTCTTGCTTCAAACTGGCAAAGACATTTTGGGCCGACGAGAAACTCTTATAAATGCACTGAACGCTGCCCAGTCTTGCATTCCTGCTGCCCTGACACCACAGCAAGGACAAAGCAGAAAGAGACGACGAAGACACCCCTCCAGAGGACTTCGCACACACATAGCTATACAGACAAAGAAAAGAAGAACTGTCAGAGAATTAGACTTTTATGATTATTAAAAAGCAAAATGATGCACCGAGAGTCTTGCGCCTGTCTCAATTCGGAACTGGATCTGTTTGCCATGCCACCCACTATGATGACGATGCAAGAATCCCAATGGGTAGAATTTCATCCCATCTCCTCTTTGACGACCTTAGACTCCATTGAATTTGAAATCGAAGGACAGCCCGAAGATTACATCGATCTGAATAGCAGTTACTCGTACCTGTAAGTCAAAGTGATCAAAACGGACGACACCGCTCCGGGAGCCGATGATACAGTAGCTCCCGTCAACAGTTTCATGCATTCCTTGTTCAGCGAAGTGGATTTGTACTTGAATAACTTGCGTAGTATGGAAACCTGACACAGTAGGCGAGGACAAGTTTAACGACACAGTCGTGACAGCAGCTGACGATCCTCACAATGTGGGCTTTAACGACAGTCGAAAGAAAATCCAGCAAGGACGTAGTTTAGAACTGATGGATCGTTTGCATTTGGACATGTGGTTGCAAGACAAGTATTTGCTGCACGGAGTGGATGTCCCCCTGAGACTGAATCGCAGTAGTACCGTTTTCCATTTGATGGCCAATGCCATCGAGTATAAAACCATCATCCAAGAAGCTGGGCTCTACGTGCGACGCGTGGATGTGTTACCTAAAGTGGGAAACGACATCAGCCACACTGTAACGTTGTCCCTCTTAGTAAAGAGGGGTAGTCAATTAGATTTGGCTGTCGTTATCTAGGGGATGACCTTCCTCGATTTTATTGCCTGGTGTGAGTGGATAGATGGAACATCAACAGAGAACTGAGCAAATCTATTGAGAAGAAATAATACAATACGAGACCCATTTAGACGAGAAAATAACAATTTAATCAATAACAAAAAAAAACTAATAGCGTCAGCTTCAATTCAAACAAATTTACGTTAACAGAATTTCAATAGCAGTATTCTATTATGGATTCATTACATCATGATAACGAGTGGTGAAAAGAGCACAATGTCCATGCCGGATTTGCATCACATAGCGTTGCTTCCTGTCCTTGTCTCCGTGTATCACACGTCTTCCACCTTCACGTGTATACGTTGATCTTCTTTGATCTTTCTATTCTGAACGCTTCATCTCTTTTCCTGACTTCCGTCCTCGGACTGTCCCCGACTCTTCCAGAGAGCTTTTTCCCTTAATGCTGTTCTTTTTTTTTTTTTCAAGAAATTGTGCGACCTAGCACTGAAGCCTATCTTTTCTTACAAGACAGCCGCCTTGTCCCTTGTTTTAACGAGGAAAGCACTATTCTTTGGTTTTCCCCTGAGTAAATCGAGCTTTGTCCTCTCGCACGAAATCTCGGACTAAAGACATTCGACCAAGGTCGTCACTTTAAATCAACATTACTTCCAAGGTGTACTACTTAATTTAAACTGACCAATTGTAATCCTAATTTGTCCCCAAGACAATTATTTCTTTCGTCAGATTTTGACAGCCTAGAATCTGAGAAATACGATGCATACCAATTTCCCTTTGAAAATGACTACATGGGGTTCCCATCAAGCGGTTATGGTCGGCAACTTTAATGTTTACTTTCCCATGACAACGTTGCAATGCCCGGTTCAATTCTAAATGAGCCGTAGGTGCTGACCTTTCAAGTTTAGCAACTGACATGGAAAAAAGGTCGAAGTGACACTTCACAAAGACCTTGCTGGCTTGACTGTAATAAAATTTTAATGCACAATGTATTCAATTTTAAGGTTCAATACTTATTCAAAATTCGACACATTATATCCACTTTGAGCAGAACGACCGACAAGCATCCGATACGACGCTTGGAAGTGAAAACCTTCACCATTGCCGCTTGACTCCAATCCAAGATCGAAGATCATCTGTTCCAAGGACAGTTACCCAAACATTTAATCGTCAGCAACGAAGCCCTCAACGGAGCCGTCACTGCCAATCATTTCGAGTTTAAGTACTGCAGAGTGTCCAAGAACGAAGTCAGGCACAATGGCAAGACCTTGTGTACCAGACCCTTCGAAGCTAAGTTTGCCGAGAAGAATTACTTGAGAACGCACTTGTCCCTGTAAGAAGACATGGGACAGTTAAGGACCAACACCAGCTACGGCATTTCGTACGATTATGCAGGGGGCTATGCTTTGTGGGCTTTTAATTTCACTCCAGACCAAGGCAGCGACAAGGGACATTTCCACCCTATAAAATCAGGTTAACTGCGTGTGGAACTTCAGTTTGCAGAAGTTCTAACCGTGACGGTGAACGTCATCTTGTATGCAGAATTCGACTATTAGAAGCTATGGAAGACTCTTATCCCTTTTTGAATGGTGGAGCCTCTTTGGAAATGGAATGGGAGGATATCTTGGAAGCAGAACCACCCACCAATGAAAGACAAAGACGAAGAGGTTATGGTGATGTCCAGATTGTCAGAACAAGAACAACATTTAGTCTCCTGCTTTGCCAATCACCTGGCAGAAACAAATACAGGGTTGACCAAGAAACATTGCTATTGTCTGATGATGAGCCAAGAAGAAAAT
This sequence comes from Megalonaias nervosa, assembly GCA_016617855.1. Lineage (NCBI taxonomy): Eukaryota > Metazoa > Mollusca > Bivalvia > Unionida > Unionidae > Megalonaias > Megalonaias nervosa. Next base: position 20,378 of record JAECUM010014825.1, on the reverse strand, counting down.
TTGGACTAGTATCTGGACGACGCTTGGGGTCTCATCTAGGAAGAAGCAGTGTTGCATCAGTGGTATAAAGACTTGCGTGATCATTTCTCCCCTCCATTGAATGCACTAGAGATCCGTCGCAGAGAAAGGGAAGAGACGATTACTTGACAGAGATTTTCAAGCAAAAAGTCAGAATTGAATTGATGACTTATCATCACCTGTGAAAATAAAACCAAAATGGATACCTGGGAACTTTATTACCTTTTGAAAAACAGTTTGTACACCGCTTCTTGGAATCCTGTCGTTTGCGCTAAAGATGAACTTCCTGATCGCAAACGTAAAGACCATCAAGCTTATGTCATCAACACGGACGATAGTCATCTTCCAGGAATCCAGTGGGTAGCCGTCTACTTTGCCGACGATTGCCATGTGAAGTAGTTTGATTTGTATGGATTACAGCCTTTGGAAGACGACATAATCGACTTTATGAGAAGAAATGCCCAGACGACACGATTCAATAATGTGAAATTACAAGGCACAGATTCCATGGTGTGTGGACAATATTGTATGTATTTGCTTAATCAACGCAGTCTTGGATATCTCTTAGAACATTTAGTGACTTACTTTGATCGGGACTCTTCTAAAAACGATCATAAAGGAGATATATGGTTTTGTGACTATTATGGATATATCTTGTCTTTAGCTAGGAAACGTGGTGTACATCAAATGGCCAAATAACCTCCATCAGTGGAAGTCTAACTTGACTTCACCACGTTGTCAACCTTGTCAAAAATTTGTTATTTGAAAAAAAATGTGTTAATATTATTTATCCGTTGGTTGTTTGTTGGTTGAATAAAAATATTATATTTTGTAAAAGGGTGTCTGTGATTTGTTTTAAATCTTTTTATCAGTATATATGCTGTTTGACTTCTCTCTATCCCTCAACATTAGATGAGTGAACAGAGAAGTACAGACTTCAGAATCAGCAGCAGCAGCAACAACAACAACAACAGCAGGAGCCAGAAAGAGGTTTTGCGGACTGTAGAGTGGACACTAAAGAGTTCTCCTTCTCCTTCCGAAGAAGTAGACCCTATCCTGTGAGAAAGCCTGCAGCCAGGCGGGGACAAAATCCTAGACGTTAAGAGAGATTGCCAAAACTCTTAACAAGCAAAATAGCCCTTTTCAGGGCTACCCAAAAAATCTAGAAAAGACATACTACTCTATTACTAAATTTGTCTGTATTTGTGTGTTGGTGTGAGTGTGATTGTAAGTTAAAAGATAGAAGTGTGCCTATAAATACTTCGTTTCCCTGGCTTTCAGGTGTGTGTGTGTGTGTGTGTGTGTGTGTGTGTGTGTGTGTGTGTGTGTGTGTGTGTGTGTGTGTGTGTGTGTGTGTGTGTGTGTCTGTCTGTCTGTCTGTGTGTCTGTCTGTCTGTGTGTGTTTGTGTGTGTTTGCTTTAGGGTTATATGTCTGGATGGTAATAAAGAGTGTTTGTAGAAAAAAGTGGAGTGGGTGGTTTTTTTACTTCCGCGCGTTCCATGTTTTTGATTGTGATGTGGGTATTGTTAGTTTTTGTCTAAGGGGGTGTTTTCCTTCACTTCTGTGCTTCAGGAATATAAAGCACAGCGTTACACATGAATCTATCCCCAAAACAAGCGGAAAGATAAATAAAACCAAAATACCATGTGGACAGACAACTGCAGAAACACAATTAAAGAAAAAAAGAAAGCTCTAAACCGCTTCAAACATACCAAACTAGCTACGGACTTCATCATATATAAACAACAAGAAGCCAATGTGAGAGCAGTCATAAAAGAAGCCAAACAAAACTCATGGAAATCCTACTGCTCCACACTCACACATCGCACCAAATCCAAAGAAGTATGGGCAAAAATCAAAGACATAAGAGGAAAGGTCCCCATAACAATACCTAAAATATCTGGAGCACAAACCAACCAAGAAAGAGCAGATCAACTCGCAAAACATTTCGCCCACTCCAGCAGTAACAACAATCACACACAGACATTTATGGCACAGAGACAAACAATAGAGAGTGACTTCCCCCACATATTCAAAGACCAAACCACAGAGCAAGCAAGCAACGGCTCACCTTTAAACGGCTACTTCACACTACAAGAATGGAGGAAAGCACTACACAACAAAAAACCCACAGAACCAGGAAAGGACAACCTTGGATACGCCATCTACAAACAGTTACCAATAAATACGCAATTAATCATAACCGACATGATAAACCTTATATGGGAAACAGGAAAAATATCAACACCATGGAAACAGGCAATAGTTATAGCAATACCAAAACCAGGAAAAGACCCCAAAAAAGTAACTTCATACAGACCTATCTCCTTCACAAACACTATTTGCAAAATTATGGAAACTATGGTCAATAACAGGATAAAACACCACTTGGATACAAACCAACTACTCTCCGAAGTCAAAGTGGATTTAGAAACCGACGCTCCACCATTGATCAGCTAATAAGACTAGAAGCAGACATCAAATTAGCCTTTAACTCAAATCAAAGAAGTCACAGACACCTTATAGCAATTTTCCTCGACCTTGAAAAAGCCTTTGTTCTCGTATGGACGAAAGAACTTATCTCCAAACTTAATCAATATGGTATCAATGGAAGGATGCACCGCTGGATGGCAAATTTCCTGACAGGAAGACAAACTAAATCTAGAATAGGCGACACAACCTCAAACACCAACACATTGGACAACGGAACACCCCAAGGAAGTATAATAGTCCTACACTATTCAACATCATGGTTAACAACCTTGGCGACTACATCGACAACTCAATCGGTCTATCCCAGTTTGCAGACGATAGCGGAATTTGGAAAGCAGGAGATCCCAACAACCAAACATACATCAATCTACTTTAAAAGAACCTCGATTCAATCGCACAATGGGCAGACAACTGGGGCTTTAAAATTTCCAGTGACAAAACGGTTGGAATGCTTTTTCCCCGCACAACAGACAAAACCCCAAATACCCAACGCTATACCAACAAGGAACACAGACGTACTTCCTAGGAATGCTACTAGACGAAAACCTCAGCTGGAAACAACACATAGCGGAACTAATCAGAAAATGCCAACAAGACATCAACCTACTTGAACACCTAAAGGGAACAACATGGGGAGCTGACCAGCATACTCTACTCATGCTATATAAGGCACTAATTGGAGCCAAACTGGACTACGGCTGCCAAATACATGCATCTGCAAATGATTCCCTTCTCCAAAAATTAGACGGCACACAATATAAAGCACTTAGACTATGCACAGGAACATTACCAAATACCGCGAACGACGAACTACAGATACTAACAGGAGAACTACCCCTGAACATAAGACAAGATGAACATATCTTACGATATGCCATTAGAAACTCCATACACACGGATAACAACCCAACTAAAATAGCTATTCGAAACTGCGCGAGGCCGTTCAGCAAACAACTAGTGCCCAACCCCCCGGCTAGCAAGAGAGTACATATGCTTCGAGAGGAAATGCAAATACCAGAAATCCAGGCTGAACAATACAAAATCTGCGACCTCACACCCTGGAAGAACAACGCGCCCAGAATAAACCTAACAGCGCTGACACTAGAACATAAACAACACAACCCTTGGAAAATCCTAATCGGAATCCGCAAAATCTTAGAGGAAAATTATACAGAATATACAAAAATCTACACAGATGGATCCAAATCCAAAGAACTAAATAGAACAGCGGCAGCCATTGTGGTACCCGAGCAACAAATCCAAATCGGCGCCAGATTACCAGACGGATGTTTCATCTATACAGCAGAATTCTGGGCGATAAAAGAGGCACTACTATGGATAAAAATCCAAACAAATAAAATTCACGTCATCATAACGGACTCACTAAGCGTTCTGAAATCAATTGAAACCGGTACATCAAAAAGCAGGGGAAATATGCTGCAGGAACCATTGCTAATAACACGGGAACTGGAAGAAAACCAGTTCAACGTGGAATTTTTATGGGTGCCATCTCACATCAACCTGTTTGGAAATGATAAAGCATACCTCGCAGCAAAACATAGTCTACACAACAACGATGTCCAACCCATTGCTTACAGCGTCCAAGAATTATACAGCCAAGTTAGACAGCAAATAAATCAGAAATGGCAGCAATACTGGGATACCACCAACAAAGGAAGACAACGGAATCGAATGCAAAAAGAAGCAACCCGAAGCATCAAGACACATAAAGGACTACAAAACAACGAACTACAAATCACCAACAGGATAAGAACAGGAAAAACACTGCTGAGAAGCAGCTATGGAAAATACCTCAAGGACCAACAGAATTTTACCATCAACTGCCCACATTGTCCAGTCCCAGAAACACTCGACCACGTCTTTAGCACCTGCACCAGATACCAACTACAAAGAAACAACCTCAGAGAATATCAAAACGAATCGGATCGCCCACAACATACCCCGAAATACTAGACAAGACCAAAAACATTAACCTGGAGACCACCTACAAAAATATATTACTGTACCTGAAGGAAATCGACAAGCACGGAAAAATATGAATATACGCGTAATACAAAAACTGGACTATGGCACAGTGCCAGCTGTACGGCAAGTCCATAAAGCATAACAACATACAAACACACCATACCACACCAATACAATACAAACGCAACAACTGGGACTAAAGCAACTGCTAGCCAAACGGCAAGTCCACAAAACCTTGGACCAATATGAATATACGCGTAATATAAAATACACACAAAAACTGGACTATGGCGCAATGCCAGCAGTACAGCAAGTCCATAAAACGTCCATAAAACATAACAACATACAAACACACCACATCACACCGATACAATAAAAAAGCGGCAACTAGGACTAAAGCAATTGCTAGCCGAACGGCAAGTCCACAAAACCTAGGACTAAAGCAAGTGCTAGCCAAATGGCGAGTCCACAAAACATAGCACAATACTAAGGTAAAACCACCACACTCTTCACAGAATACTAATAAAATCTGTTCCTTCAAACTCATTCCTACCTCTCTTTCCTCCTCTACCCACTAACTCTAACAAACAAACAAACAAACAAACAAACAAACAATTTTTTCCTTTTTATCTCCCCTGCATGAAAGCATGAAGAAACAATTCCTTACTTTATTACTGCGGCATGTAAACCTCGTAGCCTACACACACACACACACACACACACACACATACACCACAAAAAATAAAATAAAAAATAAAAAATGTATTTCTTTTCTTTCTTTATTTCTAACAACCCAACCCACCCACCCACCCACCCACATCCATTTAACCGAGTAGGGAAAAGTATTAGGGCAGAGGCTATAGGGAGGAAAAGATGGAGGAACGGAGGAAAAAGGATTAAAGGATGGAGAAACCAAAGAAAAACGACTCGGACACAAGAGAATAAAGCCCAAGTGATGACTCTACAGTCTTGCAAATTAAATATCCACTGGGTTTAACGAATGAATGGGATAATCGGAGTAGACCGGGAAGCTCTACCTGCTACTCCAGCGACAAAAAAGAAACACCCCCTTTTTTTCTTTTTTTTACACACACATACTCTCCAGGACAAGCATGCCAAACGGATTCAAGGGGCGCAAAACAGGTGCTTGGGAAAACATATTAGCAAACACCTGGGTGGGATCCTGATAGCAACAAGCCTGTGTTGCTAAAAGATTTTGCACTAAGGCCCCAACTCCGTTAAAAAAAAAATTTTTTTCCTCTTTCACGGACGAGCATAATGCAACCCGCCCGGGGAACAATTTCACCTCGTAAGAAGGTGTTATTGTCTATCCAACTCGTGCGGGTTAATCAAGCGAAACGTACACTAAGGGCACAAAACAGGTGCTAGGGAAAATATACTAGCAAACACCTGGGTGGAATCCTTGAAACGGCAAGCCTGTGTTGTTAAAAGATTTTCCACCAAGAATCCCCCTTTTGTGTGTGTGTGTGTGTGTGTGTGTGTGTGTGTGTGTCTCTCTCTCTCTCTCTCTCTCTCTCTCTGCGGACAAGCATAAAGTAACCTGCTCGAAGGACAATTTCACCTCCTAAGAAGGTGTTATTGTCTGCCCAAATCGTGCGGGTTAAACAAGCGAAACACACGCCAAGGGCACAAAACAGGTGCTAGGGAAAACATAGTAGCAAACACCTGGGTGGAATCCTGGATACGACAAGCCAGTGTTGTTAAAAGATTTTCCACCAACAAGCCCTTTCTTTCTTTCTTTTCCATTATTTTTTTTCTCTCTCTCTCTCTTTCTTCATCTTAATGAGAGTCTTCCTTTGGCAATCGAAGACCTCTTCTGATAATAGCTCTATACACAAATTCAAACTCGATCCTTTGGTTCCTCCGTCAAAATTAACAACCAACATAACCATTGCGCGACCCTAACATCTGTGGGATGGCTGACACCCAGCTGATTGGTACTCTTTCGGCAAAACAAAGGTACACTACGTACGCAAAATTCCAACTTTCCTAAACACTCATAGCAAAATTGACGCCTCTCTCCCGGTGCCCTTTCCTCCATTGCCACTGCCAGACATAAACAAAAAGTGCGACATCGCACATAAACACGGAGCTGTGATGGCACCAATCTCACAGCCCCGACCAATTGAGAAGCCTGATCTTCAGGCATTAACCAGTCGCGAAAGCACCGAGTATGCATAGGCGACTTAAATCCTTTGTTAGTTAGTTAGTCCGGTTAGTCCGGTTACCCATCGTTGAGTTGTCAACATCCAGCATAAACTAAACTGATTGAGCTCCAGATGCACCTGGAGTATGCCCGGCGCCTGCTGCATAGCTGGCCATGGCGGCGATCCAGGAAGAAGCAAAGAAGAAAGAAGAAGAGAAGAAAGAATGAACCTGCCTCACCTAATGCTAAGGCAGAGCTGTGAAGAGCTGTAAGTGAAGCCAATGGTGAGGACACCTCCACAGCGCCAAGTACAGAACCACAGCCACTACCAGCAGAGGCCCGTGGTCCCTCAGATAGAGAACTGGGACGAAGAATTGGAGAGGCAGAGGCAAGAGTGGAAGCCTCAGCGTCCTCAGCAGGTAAAGAGGCCACAGCGTCCACGGGTGTGGAATATAATAAAGAAGAAAGTCTTTACTATCCCTCAAAGTGAGAATTGGGATGATGAGGCCACTCATCAACCATCTGCGCTCCCAACAACATCAGTCAGTTGGGAGCAGGACTGGAGAAGGCGCTGCGTGTGTGGTGCCCGGCCTCGATGGTGCAGGCATTAACCAGGTGCATTTGGAGTTTTAAAAAATACAGCCCTTCTTAGGGCTCTAGAAGAGGGAGACTGATCAAGTTGACAATAATATTTGTGTCTGTTGGTAGTGTGTGTGTCTGTGTGAATGTATTTGTCTTTCCCTTAACGAAAACCCCATGTCTCTACACTCATGAGTGTTTGTTTTGTGTGAAAGTGCAGTAGTGTAACCATAAACACTGACTCCTTTGCTGATGTAATAGTGTGTGTGTGTCTTTTTCCCCTAAGAAGCTGTTGTCTCTACTCTAACGAGTATTTGTTTTGTGTGAATGTGGAGCAGTTTGACTATAAACACTGACTCCTTTGCTGGTGTGATTGTAGGTGATGATATGTTTTGTTTTTTTTAATAAAAAGTTCCTTTTGCACTATCTGTTGGTATGGAGTATTTTGGATTTTGTTGGTATTAGTGTGTTGGTTTGTAAAAAAAAATATTTTAGGTTAGCATTCTAATCTCTGTGGATTGTTTGGTATGTGATATGGGTAGTTGGTGAGAGGGGATGTTTTCCTTCACGACCGTGTTTGAGGTATATAAAGCGTAACGTTCGTCATTGGCGCCATTCAAGATTGAACAACAAAGATGGTAAGCAACAATCTAGAGAAAATGCAGAAGTTGCAAGAAGTAGTGGATGATCTGGGGATAGTGGAGGAAATGCTAGGCGGGATGGAGCATGGTTGTTATTGCCCCCACCTATTGAAGATGGAAATTAATAATTTAAGGAGATGGAAGGACATATTAAGGGACCTTATCAAAAAGGAAAAAAGGAGGAGGACTATGAAGAAAAGGAACAAATCAAAGCCTACAATGCTAAGGTGCTTAAAGAAGAAGAACATGAGAAGAAGAAAAAAGAGCAGGAGGATGAGGAGAAGAGAAGAAGGAGCATGGAAGAAAGAAGAGGAAAAATGTGTGGACAAAATGAGGAACTGGTGGAGTAGAAGAAGGAATGACAACCATTAGACGAAAACCAAAGGCCCTTTTCAGAACCACTCATATGTCTGGAAAAGATGCCTATTCTCTCTTGCCTAAAGAATTTGTTAGTTGATTGTATAGTTTTTTGTTTCATAGATTTATGTACATAAATCTATGTATGTCTATGTCTATGTCTCTAACCCTGGCTCTAACCATGTCTCTATGTCTAGGTCTCTATTGTATTTGTCCCTAGAGTAGCGCGTATTCAGGTCAGCCCCCTTGCAACACTGTTCCGCCCGATTGAGGTCAGCCACTTGCAACATTATTGCCATTGTTTACCCAATGTCCGGTACCGTAACGTCACCCCTTTTCAGTTCCTATTGTCCCTAGACAGTCCCAATACATTGTCGCTATACAATCTTTATGTTAAATTCTCATTGTCCCTAGACAGTCCTACAATGATAAATTCCCGTTTGGCCCTATTGTCCGTAAAGTATCTCCCTTCACTACTAACATGAAAAGGGAAAGGAATTTTAACGATTAGCAAACATTGCACATTATCATTGTTCTGCAACTCATTTTGATTCCCCAGTTAATAGAAAATTTGAATATATATATATATATATATATATATATATATATATATATATAGAGAGAGAGAGAGAGAGAGAGAGAGAGAGAGAGAGAGAGAGATATTGTTACAAACTGTGAAAAGCTCATAAACAAAACTAATGACCAACGAAGGCATGCTGGATGCTTGCAATTAATTATTTTTCCTGTAATCATGGTTGTAACAACTGCCGTTATTACTGGAGGGAATGCCTATCGATTACGTACTTAAATAATTTTGGAAAAGAAAAGACACAACATTCGATCCAGAATCTCCTTAATGATGTTCTTAACATTTTTTTTAAAACTTCAGTTCGTCTATTCTTCCCTTATGTCCTTTTTTGACGACATTTGAACATTTTACCTGTTATCACCAACTTTCATGTATATGGTTTATAACCAAACATTTTTTTCTTCAATTATTTTAAGTCAGTTAAGCCTAAAGCAGCATGATGAAAAACACGATCTTTATCGATGTTTCTTTTATCAGCACTTTCAGCCTTTGTGATGTTCAGTCAAATCAATAGATGGAACAATGAATAGTTTTAACATCGTTTCTGATTTGAGGTCTGTACTAAGTGGATGTAACATTCTAACAATTTAAATATCCATAAATTTATATCATTATAGTACCATTGTCTTATTATTAATTCATGTATTCAGTTACGTGTTCTCTATAGTCTTCTCAACAACTTTTAAAAAAACCACTCTGCTTTAATCACTTTTACAGTCCCTTAGCCATTAACCCCGTAAAACTCAGCGTAATCGTTTTCATCGTTTCTTCTGGAACATGTCCTGGTACCCGTCTTTTATACTTTACGATTTTATTTCAATTATTTTTACTTTCATGTTACTACTGCCATTTTTAACAAGATTCGAAGATGAGTGTAAGTTGATGTAAAGGTTAGTTTGAATATTGCGTATATTAATTATTTAATCATAATGTCATGTTTACATTCAATTAGCATTTAATCATAATGTCATGTTTACATCCAATTAGCATTTAATCATAATGTCATGTTTACATCCAATTAGCATTTAATCATAATGTCATGTTTACATCCATGTGACAATTTGCCTAAGATAAAGGATGGTGAAAACAAAATGATTAGATAAGGTAACGTCAAAAAAGAATAAAGACCCACGTAAATCTTAACTTGGTAGTTAGCTTTGAAGACGTTCACAAGAATGTAAAAGTGCCAACGCAGGGAGATTAAAATAAGAGCAAGAGAAAAATTAAGAATGACAAGGTGATATAAGTTCATGTATCTCAAACAAAATATATCACTAGACAGAGGTGGTATCGTTGTCAAAATTTATCACTAGACAGTGGAGGTATTTTTGTCAAAATATATCACTAGACAGAGGTGTTATCTTTGTCAAAATATATCACTAGACAAATGTGGTCTCGTTGTTAATATATATCACTAGACAGAAGTGGTATCGTTGTCAAAATATATCACTAGACGGAGGTGATATCATTGTCAGGATAAATTGCTAGATTGAGGTGGTATCGTTGTCAAAATATATCGCTAGATACAGGTGGTATCGTTGACAAAATATATTGCTAGATAGAGGTGGTATCGTTGATAAAATATAACACTCGACAGAGGTGGTATCGTTGTCAGAATATATCACTAGACAGAGGTGGTATCGTTGCCAAAATATATCACTAGACAGAGGTGTTATCGTTGTCAAAATATATCAATCGACAGAGGTTTTATCGGTGTCTGACATCTTTAAATGATGTATACAAAGGGGAATGGCGGCCATCTTCCAAAATCTTCCAAGGATCAAACTGATAAATTAGTTACTACACCAACAGGACAGACACATCTATATACAAAATATATAGTGCTTTGTGATTTTCGTGTTGTACCAGAACAATAATTTCATATTAATGCTTATTAAAGATTTTTAATGATAGGAACTATCTTTTCACATTGAATCACTACATCAATGTCATGAGATTCAGATACTTGTGGTTATTAAAGTAAATTAGCTACTGTACTAAACCAACAGTCAAATCTGTATCCATTTACCATGCAATAATTAACTCAGCTCTTTCAGTCATGCTTTTGCTAACAAAAACTAGTCAGATGTCAATGTCTCCAGAAACAAAAAGGAATTCGATGTCTCCAGAAACAAAATATTTATTTTGCGAATTTAATTCAACCAGTAAGCAAGTGACTATTTGATATCACAAATGAAACAACCCGAAAAATAATTATGCAATTATTATGAAATATTATGAAATTTATAAAATTAGTTAGCGAATGCCAAAATTTGTGCAAAAAAAATTTCTGTTGGTGGCCCTGGAGATAATAACGTGTCCTGGACAAACTATAATTGCATTTCAATGTTGAAAAGCAAAGCAAAGCAAAGAAAACTTTGAGCAAAGCGAAAAAGTTCGTGAACGCAGCGAAGTGAAAACTTAAGCAAAATACACGAACAACCAAACAAGTCTGCACAATTTTATATTAATCCAACTTTTACAACGCTAGTGCTAAATTTCTATTTCAAAGATATATAGAGGTGAGATAATACAACCTGCCCCACCTTTGTATCGCACAATGGTTTTTAGTTACGTCCACCCACACCCACTCCACCCGTGAAAACCTCATTTATTTCAGGTACTTAAAGATCTTTGAAAATAAATGTGACTGGATTAAATAAATATAAGATTACGACGGTGAAAGAAACAAATGCAAAACTATATATGTTTTTAAGAGAAGACGTTAGCATGGCTATTTCTTCGATGATACGGGCCTTGCAGTCGTCGGTTTAGGAGCTGCATATATAGAAACAGGATTTATAAACCCCTTTTCTTTTAATGAGTCTCGTGCAACTTTACTGAGGTTTGTGGATAACACTTAGGTGGAAAGCTAACATTAAAAAAAATTTGGTTAAAATACGGCGAGATAGTAACATCTGCCATAAACATGTTGAAGAGTATGGATGATATGGTGATTAAGGGAAAAAGCGATGATTATATAAGTTAGGAGGAATTTAATTTGATGCTTACATAGTACAGGATATACAAATAGATAAAAAAAAAAATGTAAACAGGACGAAAGTTTATAACACAGAACGTGAAGATATTAAAGAACTAGAATGACATATTTAAAGCAGAGAAAGAAAACAAAGGGAAAACAAATTAGAGAAACTTAGCCCAAACATACTTTTTACAGCGAAGGGTACATCAATAAACATGAAATCTATAATTGCTACAACGAAGGTTACGTCAATAAACAGGAAATCTATAATTGTTACAACAAAGGGTATGTCAATAAACAGGAAATCTATCATCGTTACAACGAAGGGTACATCAATAAATAGGAAATCTATAATTTTTACAACGAAGGGTGCGTCAATAAATAGCAAATATATAATTGTTGCAATGAAGGGAACGTCAATATAGGTTACGAAGTAAATATGAAATGACGTAAGTGCAAAGGACATCAATAGGAAGGATGCAAACGACGTCAATAACTGGGATGCAAACGACGTCAATAACTGGGATGCAAACGACGTCAATAACTGGGATGCAAACGACGTCAATAACTGGGATGCAAAAAACGTTTACAACGAGGGTTGCAAACTGAAATATGTAGCTCTCGGCTGCATAAATTGGTTATATACAAATGGACAGGCATTTTACAATTGACAGGCCCTCAGAAAAAGAAACTTACCATCACAATTCAACTAACAACAGAAGAGGTAACTTATCCAATTCAATACAAAGAACGTGTTTTGTTGCTGCATGTTACAATATTTACAATGATCTAAACAGTAACATATTTTTCTGTTACAAAAAAAGAACAAGAATTTGTTCTATTTAAAAAACTCTTTTCATTCCTGATCATTTCTATAAACGTGAAAGTAGTGATACACGGTGTTTAAAAAGCAATTCTAAAGCTCTCGTCACTCAAAGCAGCATGTACGCAGTGCTTACAACCAACTACAACTACTCATTCTTACGATTCAATAGCCAGATATCCATAAAGACATCTGCTGAGTTAGATGCAGTTTGTGGATTTTGGAAACTCCAAAACATTAAATATCAGCAATAAATATGAGGACGGAAAAGTAATATATTCTTTACTTATGCCTACACCAGATAATGTTGTTGCTGTAGGGTTTAACGCCATTTTACAGCACAAGATAGGCTATACATGGCAGCCAATATAAATGGTGGAGGAAGAACTCGGGAAAACCCCGGAAAGAACCACCGACCCACGAGAAACTACTGGCAAGCTTTCTCACATACCCACATAGGCCGAACCCGAGACTCAAACCCATGCAGACAGGGGTGAGATGGCAGTGATCCGTAACGGTGAGCGCTTTTGACCACTCGTCCACTCGGTGCCCCACAGATAATATTCCTGCTGAATTAATGGTAGAGATTTCTTTAAGAGGTCCTGTTGATCTTGATTTTAAATCCTTGGGGAAAGCAGAGGGAAAATATTTAACTCCAGGAACTGTCGAAAGCCTGGTACTAGATCAGACAATAAGTAATAACTTGAAATTGAACGACGACCGTACTACATATTTAGGTGATTGGTAAAATCAACGGACGCCGCTAATAAACAACTTGTACGAAAAACCGTTGATAAAAACCGCAAAAATTTTTAAACTTGAGGTTATAAAAATTTGAAAGGTAAAGAAAAATGGTGAAAACAATTCAACAATCTTCTGTCGAACAAAGTGGTTCTATACGAAATTAAAAAAAATTCCAGAACTACAAATACAGATTGAAGAAAAACAAAACAAAACTTTAAGATGCGAAAAACTTGTTTAACAAAGAAATAATACATTATCTAACGCTTTATAAATCTTGCAAAATGTAGGAGAAAAAGACGGTCAAATGCCAAACGTCCAATAAAAGTAACTACACATTGAATAAATGATAAACGGTGAAAGAGATAAACTAACGAGTGACAGAGAGAAATGAATGAAATAGGAATAAAAATTAGATCAAGACTTAAATAATTAAATCTAACAAAACGAAAAAGAGAAAAGTCTTAAATGTGTTTTAAACTCCTGTTTTAAAATTATTAGATAGGAATGCTGCTAACGCTAATACTCTTGTCACCTCTCGTTCTTACTGAATCAGCTTGGTTCTTGTGAACGTTGTCTTTAAAGTGCCACGTCCATCGTCTGGATGGCTTGTGGGCAAACAGTGTATTGGTTGCCTTTATGTTTGGAAAATTCTAGCTTCCAATGTCTTTGTCATTTGACGTTGTTTTGCATAAAGAACACAAGTTCTAGGGAACGCTTGAGGGGCTTCCAATCATAGCACCCCATATCCCTTGAACAACGATGTCCGTAAAATGTGTTCTTGATATTCTTGTCCACGAGGAAGCCAGTCCCGTTTTCATGTTTTATTTATTATATATGATGTACTTGATGATGTGGGGCCCTGTGTGGCAGAGTGGTCTGAAGCGCTTGCCTTTACCACTCACTGCCATAGCACATCTGTCAGCGCCGATTCGACTCTCGTAGTCACTTTTGTGTTAATATACTAGACAACAACATTGCTGACTGCATGATTACTTTCAACAGGTCTTTTCTCAGCAAATCCTTGATAACAGGGTCGAGTTGGAAGTTCTACAGTGAAAAATCTGGATTATATTGAGGATGTGGCAAAAACAAAAACCGACGCTTATCCGGGTATTTTTGTCGGAGTGGCAGATTTTGGGCTACGAATCAGATGAATCCCCAGGTGCCTGTGCGCGTGCTTGTCTGTTAAAAATGCTAAACAGGTCTTAAAATTACCATGTAGGGTTTGAGATTAACCGTTGAAACAATGATCTAGTTAGGGTTTACGATTAACCAGTGAAACACGATGTTTTAGTTAGGGTTTACGATTAAACAGTGAAACACAATGTTCGGCTTAGGGTTTTCGATTAACCAGTGAAACACAACGTTCTGAAGGGTTTATGATTAACGAGTGAAACACAATGTTCAAGTTAGGGAATATACACAACTAGTCCTTTTGCATACAAAAAATAGAGTACAAAGTTTCCTTAAGGTCCAACTTCTTGGTGATATTATGTGTTCTGTTCTAGTTTTAATTTTTCTGTTTTCTTTACATTCAGAATCAAAAATGCATTTATTTTTTCTTGCACCTCCCCCTTTCTTATCTGACAAGTTATTAAACGTGCAACCCACATGGCGAATACTTTCATGAGATTTAGTCTTTGCTTCATTATACTGATAACTGCTTTCAAATCTATGTCAATCATTTTAACTGTTTCATGCACAGTCCTTTTAATTTCTGTTGGCAAATATTCTAACAAAATCAAGAATTTGTATACCTACATTATGCAATCTTCGTTTATAAAATATTTGCACTTTCAAAGGTTTTATACATTTTTCAGATGAAACAATTTGTTAAAATATGTTCAGAACCTTTCCAGCTAGTGGTACGAGTTAAGAATTGAATCCATGGAATCTTCTTTTCCAAGACTTTGGGGTATATTTGCATGGAATTATTTCTATTGATTTTCACTTATTCATATGCTACGGCCATCAATTAAGTGTCGTTAAATATTTATTGAAACATCCAAATTAACAAGAATGATGGACTGTTCAAACTTACAAATACAAAAAAATATATGTTATTTGTATACACATGTTTATGAAACAGATGAGATGTCTTCGCAGAATGGTTGTGTAATTATTGTTTTTCCTTCTCTATCTCAACATGAAATCATCCCTTCTAGAGAAATATGTGTGTCAGCCCTAATTAATATTTCAAATGGTCCGTATATGGGAGCTGATACAAACTGAAGGAGTCAAATCTGTATTACTATATCAGCCTCTGTGTCCACTATCCGCGTATAAAAATAGCGTCAAAATTGCTTAATTAGCGTGTGTGTGTGTGTGTGTGTGTGTGTGTGTGTGTGTGATTTGGATTTTTAACGTAGCTTTAACAATTTTTCAGTCATATTGCTACAATGTCTGCAGTGTGGCAGCTTATAGTGATGTCTAGCATTGGGGTATCATGCCGCAGACATGTAGCATGATGTCCCACCCAGTCCCATTATCCTGACACCAGGCTGACCAGTCCTAACACTGACCTCCTAATGCTGAGCGCCAAGTTGCTTAATTAATAACGGCTTGTCTATAGACTATATTCTTCTATCCATTTCTGATGTCCGTTTTTCATTAGCATTGACGAGCGTGTATTAAATGAGACAAGCTAGATTTACACTTTTCGACAAGAGTTGCACTTGAATGAAGAATCAATTTGAATAAGTATTAATTCAAGTTTTCATAAGCTAGTGTCATTTATTATTCTTTCTTTCATTCTGAGTAATACTAGTGTTTGAATACCAATGCGTTTCTTCTCTTTTCTTTCTATCCTTACTTATCTCACTGCAGCTACCGGATACCTGATACATACGTTTGCACTGAAAGGATGTAAAATATTTTAAATTCCTTTTTATCCAAAAGGGTTAAAAATAAAACATACACGTGTAAGGATTACAGTACCTAAAGCTGATTTTTTAAACAGCTTTGCCAATCTCCATGAATATTTCAATAAGACAATCGGGGTGGGGAGGCTACTTCATAGTTCGTTGATTTTTCTTTGGGTCTTTAAATTCGTGGTTCAGGGCAACAGTGTAATCATGAAGATTGGTACCTCATGAAAATAAGTGAAACCACAGTACTTTAAATATATGCTGTAACGTTTAACTATATTTTTGTAATTTTTGTTCATGACTATAAATTGTAATGATTAGCTGTAACTTTTGTACACAGGTGTAAATTCTATTTTAAGATATAAAAGTTTCCTGTAGATTGCATAGGATTTATATATAGATACGGTCATGTCTCTAATAATAAAACATGCTTCCATGTTACAGGTATACCGCAAGCTTACACCCACACCCCACACACCCTCTATCAACTGAGCAATACCCTTAGTTTTGCTTGTTGTTGTTTTTCTTGTCTTGGGGTTTAAGCCATTTTTCATGTTATGATATGTTATACATGACATAACAAGCCCCTTTGGTGGAAAATTGGTCATATTTAGACAGACGAGACCATTTATCCCCAATTCCTTTTCGTGACTTGAATAGGAAAATAAACGCCAAAATGTTCGTTGAAAACAACAAATTCCAGAGGGCTGGGTTTAAAAAGTTTTCCCACGATCGCAGCCAACCAGTAAAGAGAATACTGCACATTAATTTCATTGGCTTATTTCGACCAATCAGAATCACATAAAGTGATATGTTCACATGTTATAATATCAAAATATATTAAACTGCACACACTATAGGCAAAGTCTGCCGACTATGTGATAATTTGTTTTTCATAATAAAAATCAATTTGGATTGCCGTACATATAACACAGCATATATACATAGTGCACAGAAGGCACAGACAGTCCTCGTGTTTTGTTTTGAAAGAAACCAAGAAGAACAACAGACAATTACTTGCGATTTTCGTGATTATATGTCCTAAATGCAAGAGACCTGGTTAAATTCTTGATTCTATATTCTACGTGCAATAGACCAGGCTAAATTCCTGATTCTATATTCTACGTGCAATAGACCAGGCTAAATTCCTGATTCTATATTCTACGTACAATAGGCCTGGCTAAATTCCTGGTTATATGACCTACATTCAATAGACCAGGCTAAATTCCTGATTATATATTCTACATGCAATAGACCTGGCTAAATTCCTGATTCTGCAATCTACATGCAAAAGACCAGACTAAATTCCTGATTCTATGCCCTGCATCTAATGGACCAGGCTAATTCCTGATTATATTCTACATGCAATAGACCTGGGTAAATTCTTGATATGCCCTACATACAAAACCTGGCTAAATTCCTGATTCTATATTCTACATTCAATAGACCAGGCTATATTCCTGATTACATATTCTACATGTAATACACCTGGGTAAATCCTTGACATAACCTACATACAAAAACCTGGCTAAATTCCTGATTCTGCATTCTACATGCAATAGACCAGACTAAATTCCAGATTCTATGCCTTGCATCTAAAGGACCAGGCTAATTCCTGATTATATATTCTACATGCAATAGACCTGGGTAAATTCTTGACATGCCCTTCATCAAAACACCTGGCTAAATTCCTGGCATGTGATTGCAGGTTCCTTGTTGTTTGGCTCTAAAAGAACTATGAAAATGATAAAGATACTAGAAATACATATCATAGACACAAGGCTAGCGTGTCCAAGAAGGACTCTGAAAAATAATGTGGTAGATACTAGCTTGACTGTTTTTAGAGATATTATTAAGGTGTTTACATAAAAATCAATAGAAATGAATTAACACAGCGTAATTAAATGAAATATCATTCCAGAATTTATTAAATATTTAAACAATTTTAGAGTCCTGATAGTTATTTATTTCATGTTTGTCAAATGCAATCACAAGTTAAAATGAAAGTTATCTAAAAGTTTGAGGGTATGTAAATAACAAACATTTGTTTCGTTTGCACATTCATAAATATTCTGTAATGTCACAAACATAGTCCATGCAGCTAAATCAGCCCACTACAGTACTAAAATCATGGAAAGTTCCAGCTGCAAAGAGCTATTTGAGATTACTAACAAGCTGATGTCAAGGAACAAATGTACACCACTTCCAGCCACCTTCTCTCTAGTCGACCTTCCGGACCTGTTTGCAAATTTCTTCCGTGACAAAGTACAAACCATCAGAGATAAACTTGACAACACAATTTCAGTTGACTCGTCGTCACCATACAGTTGCGATACAGAATTTCAGCGGCAACCGTTAGCAGCATTTGAACCTGTCTCTATGGATTTAGTACGTACAATCGTGATGAAGAGTGCACCAAAAGTCATGTGAACTGGATCCGATCCCGACGTCACTGCTGCTAGAGTGCTTGGATCCAATACTGCCTTCACTAACGGATGTTATTAATACCTCTCTCTCAACTGGCGAATTCCCATCATTTTACAAAACTGCCATTGTAAAGCCTCTGCTGAAGAAACCAACACTCGACCATAATGATTTAAAGAACTACCGCCCAGTTTCTAATCTGCCATTCATGTCAAAAATCTTAGAGAAAGTTGTTCTATCCCAACTTGTATCTCATCTGAATTCAAACAGTCTTTTTAGCAATGTACAGTCTGCATATCGCCCTTGCCACAGTACTGAAACTACTCTTCTGAAAGTAGTCAATGACCTTCTCTGCTTTGGATGGCGGAAAGATTACAGTCCTCACTCTCCTTGACTTGTCTGCAGCATTTGACACTATAGACCATGATATATTACTTCACCGTCTCCAGCATGTATTTGGCATTCATGATACGGCCTTACTATGGTTCAAGTCCTACTTGGTCAACAGGACACAAATTGTGTCCGCAAATGGAAAACACTCCAGCCCAGTTGAACTATGCTGTGGTGTTCCACAGGGGTCTGTTCTTGACCTGTTCTCTTCATTCTATACACTCAGCCACTCTCAAGTGTCATAGATCATCATCCAGTGTCTCACCAATTGTATGCTGATGACACCCAAATATACAAATCTAGCCATCCAGCTGAAGTTGAAGCTACCATCCAAGGCGTAGAGGTGCATTTCCGATGTGAAATCATGGATGACATGTAACAAGCTGCAGATGAATGATGATAAAACTGAAGCCATCCTGATTACAACACAAAGACTTTTTCATTCACATCCTTTACCTCAGACAATAAATATCAGCAACACCAACATTAAATTCACACAGTCAGTACGAAACCTCGGTGTCACTCTCGACAGTACTCTCGTTGCACCAACATGTCATGAACATATGCAAGGCTGCATATCTTGAGCTGAGACGAATCAGCTCCATTCGCAAGTATCTTTCAGTTGATGCCACTAAAACACTTGTGTGTTCCTTAGTACTTTCAAGACTGGACTATTGTAACTCAATTCTGTCTGGTTCGTCCCAATATCTACTTCAGAAACTTCAAAAAGTTCAAAATACAGCTGCTCGGATCATCCTTAGAGTACCATGATCAGAGCACGCCTCTCCCCTGCTCTGTACCCTACACTGGCTATCCATACGATCCAGAATTAAACACAAAATTTGTTCTCTGTGCCACGTTTCACTGACGGGCTCCAGTCCAACATACCTATCTGACCTCACCCATGTGTACATACCTGCAAGATGCTTACGCTCCTCTTCTGACACTCGTATTCTCATTATTCCCACTATGAAAATGAAATCATATGGACAACGCTCTTTTGCATACCAGGGCCCAGCAACGTGGAACGAATTGCCCACCGCACTTAGACACAAAGACACAGTGATCTCATTCAAGAGTGCTCTTAAAACTCACCTATTTCAACTGCAAGAACAGACTTAAAGACCTAATAATGTATCCTTACCTTAAATATTTACAGCATGTTTTCTGTTTCTAATTTCGTGGTGTTTGTTTTTATTTTTGTAATCATATCATTATATATGTTTTTAAGTGTTGTCAAATGTTGTAAAGCGCTTAGAGCTTCTAAAGATTAGGCGCTATACAAAAAGTCCTCATTATTATTATTATTATTATTA